>LOJH01001417.1:9965-23072 GCA_001685095.1 Ellobius talpinus
GAGCTAGTTCCAGGGCAGCTAGGGCTGTTACACAGAGAAACCCTGTCTCAAAAAGCTGCTGAGAAGAAGAGCCTTATTTTTGAGTAGGCTGGTGCTTATTGATAGACGGTAGAAAGAACCGAGTGCCTGTTTCTTTAACCTGTCTTTAATCTGGTAACTGTTAAGCATGTCCAGCTTTGGGGAGAAAACATTAGAAAAGTCAGCCAGACCAAAATGCTATGAGATGAGACACGCCCAAAGGTGAAAGGAATAAGCGTCATGGAAAATGGCTGTACACTAAATTACTTTCACTTCATATTTACTTCATTATTTTGAAAATGGAAAGGCTTGTGTATAGAGATTGCATATGTGCATGTGTGTGTGTAAGCACCACTGATAGGAATAATTGTTAATTGAAATGACTTAAGTAGGCATGCAACCAGATTAATGGCCTCGAAATATTGATTTTGCTTGCAGTGGACACATAAATAATGTTATGTTAGATTAATTAGAAAATATATGTCTTTGTTTCCATAATTGAGCATGGTGAAACTTAAATTCTTTATGTCAACTTGACATTGTTCAACAACAGTATTTTCATTTCTCAAAGATGTTTATCAAATACAAGTGTATGTAATAATCTGTAGGTAATGGCTTTGATGACATTTGTCAGAGTTTCACTTTTTTGGTAGTGATGTATCAAGAATATTTAACATCAAACTCTTTTTATTAGGATTTGGAACTTGGAAGGAAAACAGATGGCTCATTTTCTTCTTCATTCTCCTGGAATGAGTGTATGCTGGCATCCTGAGGAAGCTTTTAAGGTTATTATCTGTAACTCAGCTTTCCCTTACCAAACACGCAAGTATAATGCCTATACTTGTAAAGGAGAAGACCCAATGACTTCCCACCTCAAACACAAATGAGCACAAATGCATTTGAGTTAGTACAGAAGTCGGCACTTTGTTGCTCTCACGTTGCCTTAGCAACCATCATTTGTATATGCAGAACGTGCTTTTCCTGGCCTGTGGAGGCTGCAGCCTGGAGACCGAGGCTCAGTCCAGTTAGCGGAGTGCAGTTTACAAAAACAGAACATCAGAGGTTACATATAGACAAGAGGGTTAGTGGCATAAGGCTCATCTGTTCTGTATTAGTGACATCCCATTCCTGTTCAGATTTAAAAAGACAATTGAAATGAAATCTATGCCCTACCCATGCATGGGCAGCCCATGTATGGCAGCTCTGTTGAGCTCGTCCATATTGGCTTTCATGGTCTAAGTGGATGAGGACAACTGACCAGGTCTCTTCCTCTAGAGGGCACCAGATCTCAGTACAGATGGTTGTGAGCCACCACGTGGTTGCTGGGAATTGAACTCAGGAACTTTGGAAGACCAGGTAGTGCTCTTAACCACTGAGCCATCTGGGCTGTTCAAATTAAAGCTTCCTAAGATACTAAAGCTACACTGAGTTCTTAACTACTGCTGTTTAGCCTTAATTCATGGTGAAGACAGGAGCCATTCAACAAATTTCCTCATCTGCCAATGTTTTCCATAGACTGTCCATGTTCATCTCAGAATGGACACTTCAGCATTTCCTGTAGCCACCCTCATTCTTTTGGCACCTGATTTTCCTAGACCTCGAATAGCTTCGTGCCTTTCTCCAGTTCACTGCTATGTCCTCAATTTCGCACAAAAAGATAGAGTTGATTAAATCTAGCAAATATGCAGTGGTAAAGCTTTTTCTCTTAACAATTAAATCATTCCAACTTCCTTTTAAATTTTAAACTGTCTCTGTTGTACTTTTTATTTGTAAATGTTTGGGTATATTTTCCTTTGTTTAGCTTTCTTAAAATTAAAATACAAATTAGTGGATTTCATTATTGCATATGTTCTTGTTGGTCACTGACCAACTCCCCTCCCACTATCTTCCTGCCCTCTTGCCTGGTCGCCTTCCTGTCCCCTGACACCTCCACTGTTCTTCATGTCACATGTATTCTGTTACCCTCCCTCAATACCTTTCTTCTCCACTTCTCATGGTCCCCTTCTTAGCTTTGTGTGTGTGTTCATAAACATGTCTGTTGATGA
Source organism: Ellobius talpinus (assembly GCA_001685095.1). Taxonomy (NCBI): domain Eukaryota; kingdom Metazoa; phylum Chordata; class Mammalia; order Rodentia; family Cricetidae; genus Ellobius; species Ellobius talpinus. The sequence continues at coordinate 12,029 of LOJH01001417.1, forward strand.
GTGCTACGCCTTTCAGAATGGCCAACAAATGGAGTGGTCTAGATGCCCATCAGCAGCTGGATGAAGGAAATGTGGTATATGTACAAAATTGGACTTTAGTATTTAGCCATGGAGGAGAATGAAGTCACGACATCTGCAGGGCAGTAGATGGAAGTTGAAACCTATACTAAGTAACTAAGTCCGACTGAAGCTCATGTCTTCTCTCAGATGCGGATCCTAGATTCTAACTTTTATGTAGGTGTATAAATGCGGCAGGTTTAGGGCATCGAGGTCAGCCCTCTTGTGACTTTAGTTGTATTTCATCCCTTAGTCTAACTCTATAATGTCATTGAGTTACCAATATTTTCTCAAATTACGAGTGGTATTTCCAATGCATTAGTCAATTTTTTTTCCTTAAAAAATGCTTAAATGGAGACAGTTTTCACATTGTTGATTATTTCTTGAAACTTGTCCCATTAAATAATTAAGAGTGTGTGTGTGTGTGTGTATTTCCCTTTGTGCTCTGTCACCGTTTCTTACATTCTGATTGTGAACTGTTTTCCCTCTTTGTGACACACTGAATGTGAGAGCCAAGGGTTTCCCAGCAGCCCTGCTCTTTCTTCCGTCACTGTTCCTTCACGTCCAGGAAAGTCGTCACCTTCATCACCTTTCTGTAGTCCAAACCAAAGGACACTCTCAGGAAAAAGGAGCCTTACAGGGGAGATAAAGCGTATTCTTTGGACATTAGCTGTTAATGCCATGCCGAACATAGTTGCAGCAATCTTTTCTCCCATAGATGATATCCTAATGGCACACTTTCGTGAGTCGAAGAAACAACTTTCATGTAATTTTTATAAAATTGGGAGTTATTGTATAAATATACATTTGATTACATATTTCATATAGTGATAAAACTAGTCTATTAAACATCTAAAATTAATGGAATCTTAGAATAAGGCAATATTTAGGTAGTAACACTCTTGATCTAAGAATTGAGTATTTACTAGATGCTTTGCATAAGAAGCCTATTACTACTTTTTCTGTGCCAGTTTGTATGTAGCTTACTAAAGATAGATTTCATGAGCCATTATGATATTTCAAACAAGACATGGGCAGTCATTAACAGAATACAACAGTTTTCAAACTCCATACATGAGCTATCAAAATGGGAATGATGCCATCAAATTGCATAAAGTCTTTACTTGGTTCTGAAAGGGGAAGCTTAAAGTGGGGTTGACATTTCACATTAGGGTTGTGTATTGGTTGCTCTTCTCGTTGCTACAACAAAAAAGCCATAGTGGGAAAGAAGGGGTTTGAGCTACTGCTCAAGGGAAAGCTCATCATTTTGGGGAAGTCATGACAGCACGAGACTGCTGGTCACATTGTGTCTGCATTTGGGAAGCAGAGCGTGATAATTGCCAGTGCTTAGCTCAGTTTCTTTTACTGCAGTCCAGGACCCCAGCACCTGTAATGATGCCACTCAAGATCAAGGTGGATCCTCCCACTTCAACTGGCTAACTCTTGGTGGATGTTCACTCTGAGGCATGCATGTCTCCTGGGCAATTCTACACCCTGTCGAGTTGACAAGTGATACTAACTGTCACATCATGTTTGACAACATTTTATAAGCCAGCCCTGACATTCAGGAATTGAAAATCGCAGAAGTATCAATCTGAAGATGCCCCTGAGTCCTTTTCAAATTATCTCTGCCTTTAAAACAACTGAATCTAAGTTGATGGTAGAAGGGGAAAAGGACATAAAAATAAATTTGAGTTTTCCTGCATCTTCACAAAGTAGCCATGTGTATACATATCAGGGAACACCTCATCCTACGATTCAAGAGAAAGTCTCAAAACTAGCAGGGAGAGATGCTCTCCCTCCTATACTTCAGTCTGACTTTGGAAACACTGTTAGTAACGCATGTTCTCTCCCCCACAGCAGTGAAGGGTTCTGTGTGCTAGCTATATAGCTTGAAAAAGATAAGATTGCATTTTTATAAAACTTGATTTTAAAATATTTTTTCAAATTTTCTAGCCAACAGAAGTAGAATTATCAACAATACACATGCTTGGAAGTATCTCCAGCATCATCAGCCTTTTCTGTTTCAGAGTCTTCAGACTCTGGAGGGTGCTCCCATCCTTGCCAGGATTAGCTTTTTCCTTTCAATACTTCATAGAGACCTTGATAGCTTGGGACCTGACTTCGCAGGAGCAAGTTTAGCAGATGGGCATGTGGTTCTTCTCTGTGGCTTGGCCTTATTTCCTTCAGTATCTACTTCAGCTTTTGTGGTTCTTTGTTTGTTTGTTTTGGCATTATAGAGGTAGGACATAGGTAGTAAACTTCAGGACACAGTGGTACCTAGCATTCATTGGTCCATCCTACAGTTCCCGCAGTGGCTAGAGTCTTATCCTCATATCTCCATTTCAGGGATAAGAGCCGCCAATCACATAGCAGTTAATCACTTTTAAGTGGAAGAAGCAGCCATATTTCTATCCAGACCTGTCTGTCTTTGGCTGTTCCATGCCATGTATACATACATACATCTGTAAACACATGTATAAAGATGTGTAACAAAAATCGCCTGTCAAAAGATACATAATGGCCTTTTATAACTAGCGTAAATATAGCTTTTCCTAGAGTTTTAATCTAGGTCCTCCTAGTGACAAAGCTGATACCCTAAAATTTAATTTAACTTTTTTGTGTCTTTTTGCCAATTACCTCTGGAATGTTTTTGTATTGATTCTTTTATATAGCATCTCATTTCTTATGCACCTGCCTTCTGTCTGTGATGTGTGGATGTGTATTTGTGTGTGCATGTTTATTTGTATGACATTGAACCTCTCAGATTTAATAAATCCTTCTTAGATTTAGCTAATGAGATAACATGGAGTTCCCTTCTTCCTCCGTGTATTGCAGCTGATGGTTGCCGAGAAGAATGGAACAATCCGGTTTTATGATCTGATGGCCCAACAGGCAATTTTATCTCTTCAATCAGAACAGACACCATTAATGTCAGCACACTGGTGCTTGAAAAACACCTTCAAAGTCGGTGCTGTTGCAGGAAATGATTGGATAATTTGGGACATCACTCGGTCCAGGTAGTTATTTAGTATATCTGCTGTTACATTACGTAAATGCGTTGTTAAAGGACCCATCGGGCCGCTCTTATACATATGGGCCTCTGTGTACATTGAAAACGAGTCTCTCCTGTAGAAGGGCACGAGTTCTGGGAATGTTAGAAACATGCTGACCCTGTGGTACCCTAGGGTGATTCTAAGTCATGTCTGTTGTTTTCTATCTATTTCCAATTGAGTGCTCACTTGGAATTTTGTTGCACCTTAAATTTACTGGGCTCCAAAGGAAAAAAAAAAACACCTTTAAAACCTTTGTTTAAGTTTGTCTACTTGAGTTTAACACATAATTTCAAAATGCAAACTCTTGTTTCGCAGTTACCCTCAAGAGACAAGGCCTGTTCACACGGACCGAGCACACCTGTTTAGGTAATGTTCTCTTTTGTTGGAGTTATGTGAATCCTTGATTTGGTGGTATGCCACTACCAGAATTCCTCAGCCCTCCCTTTTGCATTAGAGTTTGGGGGTTAGTTTGCTTTGTCTGCTCACTTTACAAGGGTTATCTTGCTTTCCCTACTATGTAGTTGCTTAATTTTTTGCTTTAAGCAAGTGGGAAATCTACTTTTTCAAACACTTAGAAAATAATCGTTCACAGAGAACGTGTAGCCAGTGTTCCAGTACTACCTCAACATTGTTCTGTCCTGATAAATACAGTATACATAGACCCATGTTTGCATAAGAATATCACTGTATTTTAAGCAATATCATGCCAGCTAGTATGACTCTTTAACTAGCTGTATGTTAGTATGCTGAAGTTTAGTTTTATTTTTTCACTTAAATTAATATGTCATGCTTTTTGTCATTTTATTCCATTATATAGTCATTAGCAGTCTTAAATAATAGAAAAAGCATATAACCAGACTGAAAACACTGAGAAATTTGAAATTTGCTGGAGTTTGTTTGTTTGTGTGTTTGTTTGTTTTAAATCAAGTCTGAAATACCCCTAATAAGATCATGGAGACTCCATTATTATTGAAAGTGAAATATATTCTAATGAATTATAGTCTTACAATTCCATAGATTAGGGGCTGGAGAGATGGCTTAGCAGTTGAGAGTGCAGGCTACTCTTCCAGAGGATCCAAGTTCAAATCTCATTACCCACATGGTAGCTCACACCTATCTGTAACTCCAGTTCCAGGAGTTCTGAATCCCTCACACAGACAGACATGCAGGCAAAATACCAGTGCACATAAAAATAAATTATATATTTTTAAAAATTCCATAGATTATCAGATAACCCAAATTTCAGAGATATGAGCAAAGGCATGTTTTTAACTCGGTGACAATGTGTGCTTTGTGAGAACTCTAAAGATGTTAGAGTTCCCCTTCTCCGGAGAGTGAGAGTCACCTGCTCAGTGTGATTAGTGAGAGTCATGTCCTCAGTGTGATTAGTGAGAGTCATGTCCTTAATGTGATTAGTGAGAGTCACCTGCTCAGTGTGATTAGAGTCATGTCCTCAGTGTGATTAGTGAGTCACCTGCTCAGTGTGATTAGTGAGAGTCATGTCCTCAGTGTGATTAGTGAGAGTCACCTGTTCAGTGTGATTGGTGAGAATCACCTGCTCAGTGTGTTAGCAGGTCTTCGATGTCATTAAAAACCCAGACATTGCTAGGGAGACTGTGCAGTGGGTAAGGACCCTTATTATTCAGGCATTGAGACCTGAGTTCCAATCCCCACCACCTTCCAGCACTGGGGAGTGGAGACAGGTGGATCCTAGCTCACTGGCCTGCCAGCCTATAAGGAATGGTGAGCTTCAGGCTCAGTGAGAGACCCTGCCTGCAGGCAGTAGGAAGGAGCCTAGTAGAAGGTATATGATGTGTTCCTCTGGCTGATATCTTAGTCTGCTGCAGCGCTGCCTGAGATCACAGCAGAAAATGGAGTGCTCCCACATTTGTGAGGAATGGCTATGGCGTTCTTCACCAGTTATATCTCGTCTCCTAGAGCTGGACCCTGTCACAGAGCAGTGCTGAGGTTTAGTTGTGTAGACAAAGGACAGGGGCACTGTTGAACAGTTAATAATGTCTGAGCCAGATATTTATTGTCAAAGAATTGTTTTCCTCTGCCTTCTTCACGACACCAACAGTCATCTATCGTGTCTCCACTAACATTCGCTGACTTAGAGAAATAGAGAGATTTCCCTTGATACCTTGAAGACTTGAATAGTATGAGTGGTTATGCCATCCCAAGTGACCGAAACACAAGTGTATCACATGAATTTAAAAGAAATGACCGCGAATGGGGCTGGAGAGATGACTCAGCAGTTAAGAACACTGGCGGTTCTTCCAGAGAATCTAGGTTTGATCTCAGCACCCATATGACAGATCATAGCTGTTTTGATCTTCAGAATGTTGATACATGGCTAATGCCTTGTGTCTCCATCTGTGGAGACTGTGCTAACCTTGCGTAATGGTAGAACGTAGTCCTGTGACTCAAAGTGAGCAGTCAGCAAATATCCAGAAAAGGGAGGTATTCATAGCTAAATAAGCTGGAAGTCTACATGGGAAGCCGTATGGACAGATGTGGAATTATGAAATGACTGCTTTTGCACAGATGGATGTAGCCTTCTTCAGACAAACTTATAATTGCCTGCAAGACAGTGCTTATGGTTATGCCCTCTTGTTTTTTAGGTGGTCTGCAATCAGTGAAAACTTATTTGCTACCACTGGGTATCCTGGCAAAATGACAAGTCAGTTTCAGATTCACCATTTAGGACACTCTCAGGTAATATAAAAATGTTTTGTGGCATTTGTGGATAGGTGTTTTTTTAAACTGGATATTTGACTTCTCTATCCATAGCTCCCAAATTTTCAGTTAGTAACTAAAGATACTATGTCTGCTATCTGCTTAAATGAAAGGGTTTTTTTAATGTTTTGATCACCAGTAGCAACAGATTATTTTTCCTCAAAATTAATGTAAAAATCATATTTCATCTGCATTTTATCTTTCATTTAAGTATATTGATTTTGTTTGGTTTGTGTAGGCTACAGAAATATTTGACTCTGGACTGTACCACTATTCATAGGTGGTATAGGTTTTCATTCAAGTCAGGTGCAAGTAGATAATTTGTATTTTATCATTATTATGCTTCTGTTACAGAAATAGTTTCTTACCTTATTTTATGTGTGTGTGTTTTACCTGCATGTGTGCGCCACATGCATGCCTGGTGCCTGCGAAGGTCAGAATAGGGCATTGGATCCCTAGCACTGGAGTTGGGGTGATGGAGAACAGGCATGTGGGACTCGAAAAGGGGCCTCGGCCACTGAGCTATTTCTCCAGTCCCATTTCTAACTTAGAAGAATAGTTTAGGGGCTGGCAAAGAGTCCACAGTTTTGCAGTTCTCTTTCTCCACATAATTCTTATGGGGAAGCACCTGTCCTGTCGTCTGAACGCCTGCTCACATGTTGCACTGTACAGATCTCTGCTCTGTGATGCTGTCTCTGACTCTAGGGGATAGTAGCTTAATAAGTAACGTCTCTTACTATAAATGACAATTATTTCATTAACACTTACCAAGCAGTTATAAATGTAAAACACATTTCTAAAAAAAAAAGGAAGAAAGATGGTGGTTTTCCTTTTTTTAAGAGTTCACTGTGATTCTTCAATTCCTCACATATTTCCAGCCCATCCTCACTGATTCTGTTGCTGTCGGATCTGGTCTTTCCTGGCATAGAACACTACCACTGTGTGCGGTTGGAGGAGACCACAAGCTCTTGTTTTGGGTGACAGAAATATGATGTTCCTCTGTATTTTTTTACCCTATACTTTGTATTTTGCTGTATATTTTGGAGAAATCCTTATTTTTATATCAAATATACTGTAAGTCTATAAATGCCTCAGTTGTCTTCTTTGATAAATAAAATGATGAAGACTTCTTGAAACCTATGTTCTTGTTGTTCTTTGTTGCCTGTCAAATGTGTGTGTGCATACTCTGTCTGTGAGATCTCGTAAGAACTGTAGAATGACCTTAACAGCTCAGCTCCAGAGACAAGATGGCTAGGAACATAGGACAGATTTTGCTAAGGAGCATGAAGCTGTACGTCCCAGCTCTACTTTTGAGTATTGAAGCTGTACGTCCTAGGTCTACATTTTGCTAAGGAATATGAAGCTGAACACCCTAGCTCTACATTTTGAGGACATATAAGCTTTTTCTAATTGTCAGAAATAAAAACATTGAGAACCCAAAATTAATCAGCTGGGCCACCATATTTGAAAATTGTTATCTTAAACTTAAGAAGTGGTGTAAAAACACAGTCGTATTTAGAGATCCAGTTTGGGGACATGAGTATGCTGAAATTGGGATCAAGCATGAGTTGCCAATTGTAAATTAATCCAGAATGTAAAACTTGTCTAATGAAATTATCCAGTATAGCTACCATCTGTTTACTAAAAGTACCTATATTGGGAAAAGATAACTTATAGATGTTTAAAGACAGTTTTGCCAAAAATAGATAGGAGGTATTAACCTAACAGGGAAGAAAATGCTGTTTCCAACTGTAAATTATATATTTCTATACAATAAGATATTATCTAGAACTGAGAGGGATTCCTTGATCTTTTAGTTGAAAGAATTAAAGTCCGCTGTTGCCCTTGGTTATAGACAGGCTACGGGATGCTTTCCAGCTGCTCACCTCTTCCACCATCATGACACTCTTTCCTTAGTAAGCCTGTGCTATGAAATGTTTCCATTAGACGAGCACAGAAGCCATGCTTGGAGTTGCCATCAGCTCCAGGCCAGCCTGTGCAGAGTTAGACCCTGTCATTAGATAGACAGACAGATGACGGATGGATGGATAGGAAAGTCAGACTAAAATGGGTGGAAATGTCCACTGGGAGTTATTAGTCATCACTCCGGTTCATGATAAATAACTTGGTTCTGATACTGTGTTTCCTGGGTTTAGTTTTCTTGTTTTTGTTTATAAATATGTCTGAGAGGGTTTTCCTTCTTTTGAAGTTCAGTTTCCCTCAAGATGGCTTCACTCACAAGCATCATGGAAAGAAAAAGCCGTGCTGATATGTTCTAACTTGTGTTGTTCAGCACTGTTGAGCAGTCAGGATCTCATGAGCCTATAGGATGTCAGGACTGATCCTCTGCTTTCCGGAGGATGCAGTCATAGGCTTCTTTGCTTTTGATGATCTGGCTGTTGAGAAATTTCAGTGTCTCTCTGCTGCCAGAACAGAATCACACTCCTGTTTGCTTACTATGATAACTTGTGCCTGCATATTGACACTGACTCAGATATGTTTAAATCAGATAACTGTTTGAAATCTCGTGTCAGGAAAGAAATATGAAATATTTCTTGTGTATATGTGACTTGTTTGTTGTTGCTTTTCTTGCATCTGATTTGTCCAATATCAGACATCCCAGAAATGCTGAGGGAGTAATAAGACAACATTGTGCCCCAAGCTACTTTTAATGGTTCTAAGAAATAGCTACTCCAGACTGTTTCCATAATTTTCTATAGTTAAAAAGTTAACTCAGTTTGACCCAACCAGTGATGCCTTTGCTCTAAGCACAAGTAATGTTTGCAAACTGGAAATAGCTATTTTGATTGATGCATCCTCAGACTCCCATACAGAAGCTTTCTGCTCCAGTGTGTCTTTAACACTGTGTTCTCGGGAACAGGAGAGGAGCAAGCAGTCTCTTCTGTAGTGCACCTTGCTGATTCAAAGACAGCTCTACCTTTAAATGCAACTGTACCATGTCTGTCTGCCCGCTGCCACATCGTACCTGATGACAATGGACTAAACCTCTGAAAATGTAAGTCACTCCAATTAAATGTTTTTCCTTTGTAAGAGTTACCGTGGTCATGGTGTCTCTCCACAGCAATAGAAACCCTAAGATATTACCTGAGTAATACAACAAAATCATTGAGCCATCATTTTGAAGATCTCATTTTGTAAAATAAAAACTTCATGTTTTCTGGTGTTTTTACTTCCAGGTTCGACATGAGCATTTCTGTTGCACACATGGACATGGTCTTTATGGGAAACCAGAGCATTAATCTCTTCTCTGACCTTTTCAGCTGTTCTATAACTAACCTGGTAAAACAACGGCCACTCTGAGTAGAAACAAGTGACCTTTTGTCTGGAAATTTCTTTGGGTCGACTTATTTCCATGTATGCCTTTGTCTTGTCTGTATTTTCATTCTGGGGTAATTTTTGACAGAAGACCTTGGAATTTGTAACTCTTCTGCAAGCTTATAAACTCCATATGAGCGTCGAATAATAAACAAAATGAGGCCACCAGGTTTCTTGACCTTTGCGAACAATTTGCATCATGCAGTGGATTTACTCTTTATGAAGTAGACATTTCTGCCATCTGCATTCAGAATGCTTTGTTGAGTCTCTATTGCTTTGTAATAAAAGGCAAAAGCAGCTGGCTTCTTTGCTTAGGAAAGTGGTTAACTACAAAACTTTGATCTTTCTCATAAACACAGCTGTCATCCTATCATTGAGCAAAATCCAGACAAGATTAGACTCTGGCCAAAATTAAGGGTAATCTTTGCAAACATCTCAAGGAAGAAGAGCTTTCTAATACTGTTTTAGGGAAGCTCTGCTTTTGAGACAGGGTACAAAGGAAATACGCCCCAGACAGCCTCTAAAGCAAGCCAGAGACAGCTAATGATAAATTTTACCACAGTGATAAGGACATGGAGAGTCACCAAGTTAGTTCGTTTTGCTTCATCTCTGTTTAGACTGTCATCTTAAGAAATTGCTTTTCTCAGTTCACATCAAGTTTAAATCAGACCAAAACAAGTTACTTTTTAATGAACTTCTTGTTCGTATTTTTTTGGTCTTTCTTTCACTAGCCCTAGTGAAAATGAAGTCTTTGTTCATTAAAATAGAACAGATGGATTTTATTACAATTATTGTATTATAACTCATTTTGATATCCAGCATACAGAAAAATCATTGTTTTAGTAATATTTAGACTCAGGAGTTTTAGATACACTGCCAATTTCTTGTAGGTTATTCTCCTTAGACTTGCCTCAAGCCACGTGATAGGCGCTCAGTCATGCATGCTCTCCAATTGTCTGTTCCTGGAGAATGCCTGTGGAGGTACCCCCCCACCTGAAAAATGTGGAGCTTTCTTCTGTCTACGAAGAGGTCCCTGGTACTGGATTTTCAGCAAGTCATGTACATGTGCTTAAAGGGCCTTATCACTTCCTGGATTCGCCTGACAAGTACGTTCCACTCCTGCGTGAGGAGCATTTCTGAACCTGTGGAGTGTTACTGACTGAGTCCTTTCTGCATGCTACCACCAAATGCTGCAATCTCTCAAAGTGTTCTCTGCATATATAATCTTAGCAAGACTTTGACTCATTGCTCCTCAAACTTAAAGAAAATGCCTTGGAGAGAAATAATTTCAAATCATCACTATCACATAGAAGTGACAATTTCTTAGGATCCTGGAATAATAGACACCCCAAAATCCAATTTACTTATATATTTCTAGCAGACACTGAGTTCATGTGTCCTGACATCTGCTACCTCCTACCCTAAAATTTCATAAGAAAGGGAAGTGAAGCTGCCAGCAAGGCCTTTAGTCTTCAGACACGGTGGCCTTTGGAGCCCTTATTTAAAATTCTGGAGAAAGTTCAGTTCTTTATGTTCATACATCCAGGCGGGTCTTTCTGCTTGGTGGCTTGTATGCAGTTCTGGGTTTGCTTCTGGTGTTGAAATGGTAACCAGAGTACTTCACAGTTCCCTAGGAGACAAGGGGTTCTAATGCAGGGTCGGAGAGGAAAACTCATCAAATCTAGTCTAGAAAACAACAGGGAAACACTGTGTTTGATTGGAAACACTTGATACTGCTGTGGATTTTCCAATAAAGTTTACCCACTTGGATTTAACACACCCGTTTCCCCAGCAATATGTATGTATCCCTTTGTCCAGTGACAATGAGATGTCTTGTTTCTCTCTCTCTCTCTCTC
>LOJH01001417.1:23143-34982 GCA_001685095.1 Ellobius talpinus
TCTCTCTCTCTCTCTCTCTCCCTCTCCCTCTCCCTCTCCCTCTCTCTCTCTCTCTCTCCTCTCTCTTCTCTCTCCTCTCTCGTGTGTGTGTGTGTGTGTGTGTGCACAATTGTGGAGCATTTGCCCAGCACATAGAAGGCCCTAAGTGTGGCCTCTAACACTGAGAAAAGTAGAAATCCAAACAGGAGAGAAGTGTTGCCCTCATGCTGGCAAACCTTAGGAACCGCTCTTCTGAGCCGGTGGACTCGGAACTTCTGTCCCAGTCCTTTGTTTTTTTTTTTGGGGNGGGGGATTGGCAGTGATAGCAAAACTCTCAGGTTATTTTCGAGTCCATAAGCAAAAGCTTCAAGAGGAAATGTTGCCAATGAGCCACTAGAGCCCGTCTAAACGACTGTACGTAGCGGTGATTCAGAATGACCTGGCTGCTTTAAGAAGTCCAGGTGCTGAGTCACATACTGAAAAAAAGCCAGGAGGGGTTCGTGAAAAACAGCTGATAGTGGCATCATTCGCTGCACCCTTTAAAGTAGACTTTTCTTTAAAGAAGACTTAAATGCTACCGGACGTGTGCAGAGCTAAGAAGAGCGGTGATCGAGGTGAAAAAAAACTTCAATGAAGGCTCGGGCAGTGCCTGGTCTCCTGAACAAGATCTTGCATTTCCCTCCTGTGCACCTTACGTGGAGATCTTGCCACCTTCTCTTGGCTAAGACTACCTCCCCCAGAGCAGGAGTTAAGCATTGTTACAACGTTCTTGGAGGCTGCTGGAGCATCGCTAATGATGTCTCTATGGTAATCACCCTTTTAATATTTATTTCTCCTTTAAATAAGCTAAGGTATTAGAGGCCAGGGAAGTTTGACTCCCTGATTGACAGCTGTTTGATCCTTCCCTAGCGCTTTGGCCGCCTGCAGCAGGGGACCAGCAGCCCAGCAGCTAGCTGGATTCCCCTCACGCCAGCAATGGTCTCTTTGAAAACTACAAGGCTGCTTTGAGGAAGTTAGCCAGGAACCACAGCTGCTTGCTATTAAATCAAAGCTAGACTCCTAAAGGCCCTGCCCCAGTCACACTTGTTTTAAACATCGGGTACAGAGTTTTCTGCCATCAAAAACCCTCTGAGCAACTCTAGGTTTCCTTTTCTCTGCCCAAGGCAAAGGAAGAATATTGCCCTTAATGGCCAAGCAGAAGGCCTCTGATTGGTTCCGGCCTAGTCTATCATTTCTGTGATCGATGCCTGCACCCCCTTGCTAGCGGTGGCGGCACTGTTGGGCTCACTTTCTGGGCTGGCCCGAAGACCGCCTCTCTTGGACTGCCCCGTGGTATGCAACCTGAGGCCCTCAGAAGGTTTCTAGAGAAGTCTTTTCTTGGCTGCTTCTGATTTTCCCCCGTAGCAGGGTGGGATGACCTGGTGGCATGAAGAACGGACAGCGGCAGAGGCAGCTGGGGGGTCCCCGGGAACAGATAGGGCAGAAACAATGCAGGATGAGTGAGGCAGAGGCAAGGAAATGGGGGGTGGGAGGAACTGGAGAGTGGGCATGGCGCTCTTTGATGACTACAAGGGTTCCAGGGCATATCCAAGCCTAAGAACCAAGAACGCCGACACCCTGGGTCAAGAGCTGTAAAGCTCGGCCTTACACCTGGCCATTCAGGTTACGAAAGCAGCACTAGAGAATGCCCCCCACTCCTGCATGCTGCTGTCTGTTCCCCAAGCCAAAGACAACAATTTCCAGAGCTGCTGGGTGTTAGTCCCCAGAGCTACGAGCCTTCACCCTGGCAGCGTAGAGCCAAAAGCCTCTAATTTCCAGGGTTCAGAGCTGTAAGCCACTGGGTCTCCCAGTCCAGCCTGTAGGCCTTGGGCACTCACCTGGATTTGCCAGCACCAGATGGCTCCCCACCTACCTATTATTCTTAACTTGTAGGGTGAAAGGGCCCTAGCCAACTGACCAGTAACGCTTTCAATGCCACTAACTTCTTTGTACTGTCACCTAGTCACCTTATATAATGAGTAGAAATGAGATAGGTTTTTCCTCCAAAAATGTGTGTGTGTACATATATATGTATGTTTGTATATATGCATAAATATATATGTGTATACTATAACCTTCAGAATAACATTGGGCTGCCTGTTGTTTTACTGGGGACTTTAAAATGTCTTTAGGCCCTTCTCTTGAGGTTATTGGCTTTCTTAAGAGAATCTAGTGTCCCACCAGCAGGATATAAATTTATAGTCCAGTGTTCTGAGCAGCCTTGGGAAAGCCAGATCATTTAGCAGGAGCAGTCTAAAACAGACACACTGGAGTAATTAGACGGAAATTCCCTCCCTTCACCAAGTCTCGACAGAGGGTCACATCACTCTTAAGGAGGGAGGCATCGAGGAGAGGATAAGAAGGAGGGAATTCCATTCTTCTTGGGATCATGAACCAGTTCTGTGCACTGCTAACCTTTCCATCTTAAAGCAGGGAATAGAGTAAAGATGGGAGCCCATTTCTCATCCTTTCTCCCACCTAAGAACTTATCCACGATAAAATTAAGTTTTAATCACCGAGAAAAATAAAAGGAAGTGCTGAAAATTCTTAAGATTTTTTTGAATGAGTAAATGCATGACAGATACAGCTTTTACCCTTAAAGTCAGTGTTCATTATAATCTTTCTTTACTGCCAAAATTCACTACAGTAAATGAAATCTGGCAATATATTTTATTTTTTGCCAGTGGGAGAAAGTCTGCACAAAACCATGTATGTCGGAAGATTCCTGGTTGTTTGCCAAAACTTCCAGCTATGGATTGTTTTTTATTAGTCCTAGAAATTCTGCTCTTAAAATGAAAATGGCGCTGCTATCAGGAGCTATGGATGATTGATGAGCCATCCTCATCAAAGATCCAGGAAGGCAGCTGGAAATAGCCAGTCTTCTGCTGACGACTGAGACGTTGACAAATTGACAGTCTTGTTTTATACACACACAAACACTTTACTCATAGATGGGCAGTGGCTAGTGGTGATCTTTGTCTCACCCCTTCACCCATACTCAAATCTTCCCTCTTCTGACTGGGAGCCCAGCTTGGCTCTGGAGAGGTCGAATAGGCTAACAAATAAAGATGCGTCTCAGAAAGGCTGATTGAACACTCAGAGTTGTGAGGTGTACCTAAGTTGAGAGTTCATGGAAGACAAAGGTGAGGAAGCACAAAGGCTGTTCAGTCTAACTGTCATACTCGGCAAATACTTAAAAGGGTTTGCTAGGCAGCAAACGTGGCTGGAATCTAAGTAGAGATCAAGGCAGTCTGTCCTAGATTGGTATCCAGCATGGATCTGCACAAACAAGCAAATACAGCACTTGCTAATATAAGAGTAAGCAGAGCTGGGTGGAAGCATATATTCAGAAGAATGGCATCCTTGGGCAGACCAGAGACAGTAAGGGTGGACTGGGTAGACTGCTCATGGTTTGGAGATGGAAAGTTGTAAAAAAAAAAGCCTTTCAAACCCATGATAACAAGAAACCACCAAATAAAGTAAAAATCTAATATTTCCATGGGGGTACCAAGAAGCAATGAAAATATAACCTTAATGAAGCAAGTTCTGAAGAGAGAGAGAGAGAGAGAGAGAGAGAGAGAGAGAGAGAGATCTAGAGAAGCACTATGGGAGGAAAATGGGTGGAGAAAGCAAGGCATTCTGCAAGAAGAAATCAGGTAAGACCTTGCTAACAATATGAGTTGGGGACAGATTGTGTCTAGAAGGCGCCCAGTCACAAAATCCCCTGCAAATCTATTAGCAGAAACAGCGTGTAGATGTTTTTGGCCAGTGTTCACTGTGTCCTGCACAAAGAGAATCATCCCCATGCATGTGGTGTACAAACTGTTGAAAATCAAAGATGTGATGTGAGGAGGAGCAGAAGTTAGCCAGACAGTGGTCAGGAGCAGAGATGAGTGTTCCAGGCAGAGGAGAAATCGTGTTTCAGGAGCCACAGTGAATGATCCCAGGGATGGAAAGAAATTGGATGGACGTACAGAGAACAGGGAGAACGGGATTAAAGAAGAGAGCCAGCAGCCGAATGTTAGACAGAGCTGGAGATATGGAAGGAAGGGCACAGCTGTCGATACACTCAATAACTGAGGACTTAGGTGATGAGAGGAACCAGTGGCGGGAGTTCAGTCTGTAACTGCTGTGTAGACCACTACAGCTACACAACTTTTCCAAGCTTGCTTGCCGAACAAGTCACAGTTGCTATTTTGTTCAAAATAGAATGATTGCCCTAAAATACGATTCTCATCCTATGACTCCTTGCTTTTACTCTTTTGGGGGGCCTGCCACCCAGATCCCAAATAAATATACAGAGACTTATGTTTACTTCTGAATGTCCGGCCTTAGCTTTGCTTGTTTCTAGCCAACTTTTCTTAAATTGTCCTGTCTACCTTTTGTCTCTGGGCTTTTACCTTCCTTATTCTGTACCCCTTTCTTTCCTTCTTACTCCATGACTGGTTGTGTAGCTGAGTGACTGGCCCCTGGAGTCCTCCTCTCCTTCTCTTGCTCCTCCCTTTTGCTCGCTTCCTCCTATTTATTCTCTCTGCTTGCCAGCCCTGCCTGTTTCTCTCTCCTGCCTAACTATTATTGGCCATTCAGCTCTTTATTAAGCCAATCAGGTGTTTTAAGCAGGCAAAGTAACACAGCTTCACAGAGTTAAGCAAATGCAACATAAAAAATGCAGCATATCTTTGCATCATTAGACAAATGTTCCACAGCATAAACAAATGTAATATATCTTAAAATATATCCCACAAACCCTTCTTAAAGCTCCTCAGAAGCTCCAATAGTGTTTTTGTTCCATCTTCTTCCACTGTTTCTCTTCTCACTCAGAGAGAAACCTAAAGTACTTACCACAATGTGCCCCTCAAAGGACCTGACGGTTTTTTGTTTGTTTTGGGGCTTTTTGAGACAGGGTTTCTCTGTAATTTTGGAGCCTGTCGTAGAACTCCCTCTTGTAGACCAGGCTGGCCTTGAACTCACAGATGTCTGCCTGCCTCTGCCTCCCAAGTGCTGGTATTAAAGGCGTACGCCACCCCTGCCCGGCTACTACACCTCACGTTTTTAAGGTCTTCAACTGCCCACTGTCTTCATTCTGCTTCACCTGCCCTGTTCCATTGCGGTACCTGGAGTAGATCTGTAAAGGTGGTAAGGATAAACCTGCACGTGAAACTCGGAAGTGGCCAGAGTGATGGGGAAGGATAAGGAGGTGGAGAGGAAGAAGAGGAAAAGCAATCTGCTTTCATGAAAATTTGGGGAGGTTTCCAAACAGGAAAGGGTGGTCAATTTTCTTAAATGTTATTTCAGGTCAAGCTGAGTAATGAGCAAGACTCTTTTGGTGACGTCTTGGAAGTCACAGGTGACCTTGAGATCAGTACTGTGGCTTATGGCAAGTTCAGCAATGAACGAGAGAAGACAATTTTAAGAGAGAGGCTGGGCAATCCTTTGAAGAACTTGCCTGAAGTGGGGGGAAGAGGGTGTTTCATAGAAAAAGGTGCAGTCAACTCAGGTGGTTGTGGTGCACCGCTTTAATCCTACCACTCGAGTTCCAGGACAGGCTCCAAAGCTACACAGAGAAACCCTGTCTCAAACAAAACAAAACAAAAACAAAAAATCAAAAAGAAAGAAAAAGGTGCAGTCATTGCATGTTTTATTTTATTGGAAATGAGCCAATGAGAGGGCCATACTGATGGTGAGGGAGAGAAGGAAGCAGCCATTGGAATGATGAGCTAGGGTGAGTATCTAGGGCACAGGTAAAAAGGAATGGTCTTTTTCTAAGGATAAGAACAGTGTATCCAAGTAACTGAAGGGAAAACAAGGCTCCCTCTGATCAAAGACTGATGTAGATCAGAAATAGATGTAGCAGAGGGACCGTTGCAAGGTCTAACCTCAGGAATGGATGTAGCAGAGGGACCGTTGCAAGGTCTAGCCTCAGGACTCATGAATTTAAAGGGATTCTGGTAGAGGCCAGCCAACAAGTATGGTATACTATGGTAACAGTCACAGAAAAGGTACTAAATGTTGCCAGATAAATATGACAGAAGGGGACAAGTGGACTCAAAGAGTTGCTATAATAAAACACAGGGTCCCAATGGGTAAGACAGGACAGAAAGACATGGAGGAAGGGAGAACTGACAAAAATGGAGACTTCTAGAAAATCTGTGAGACTGTATCTCCTAGAAATGGCAGGGAAGCTTCCCTCATGACACCTCAACAATGTCCTGCCTAAACAAGACCCAGAAAAGTACAGCACCAACAGACAGTTGGTCCTCTCTTCCATGTTAACCTCACAGGACCATACCCCTAATCGAAGAATTATAGGCAACTAAGACAGGCTAAGAGTAGAGTGGGCGAAATAGTCTTCTCTAGGAATAAGTCTCTAATTGATTATCCAGTACCAAGTGGCCTGCCCTGAAGCCGTACACATACAAGTAACACTAAATAGGCTGACCAAATTGTATTTATATATTTGTGCATATATACA
The DNA here is from genome assembly GCA_001685095.1 of Ellobius talpinus. NCBI lineage: Eukaryota > Metazoa > Chordata > Mammalia > Rodentia > Cricetidae > Ellobius > Ellobius talpinus. The sequence goes on from LOJH01001417.1 coordinate 29,634, forward strand.
CATACATATGTGTGCATATGCATATATAAACATGCATTGTATATATATACATAGAGAGAGAGAGAGAAAGGAAGCCTTCATGATTTGAGAGAGTGAATAGGACAGGTTAATGAGGGAAGGTAAGGAGAGAAATAATGTAATTATTTTGAAATTTCAAAAATGCAAAAAACCAAAGCAAGAACAATAAATCGTAGACTCCTTATAGTTCAATAACCTATCAAAGATAGCATGATAAGGAGTAAGCCGGAAAGACTGAATCAGTGGACAGATAGAAATGTTTCAGTAAAAACATGGAGGGGCAAAGAGACTGCTAAGTCCCAGGGATTGAAGACTGAGCATCAGTGAGCTCCATAACTGAAGAGTAAAGATATTTGGAGAGTAATTGAAGCGACCGAGAAACCAGGGTAGCAGAATCACCTCTGAGCATTCAAAGGGGTATGAGTGAGAGAAACCCAACTACAAGGCTATCGTACCTTAGAGCGTGAGCTCAGAACTATGGTGGCATGCCAACAGAGAAGGGAAAGACAATGGCTTTGAAGCAACTGGGACAAGGGGAAATTGCTGTCTCCTCCCCTGATGATACAAGGGGGTGGATGAAGACGAGGAAAGAGTCACAGGTAGCAGTGTGCTCAGGAGAGGCTAATGGGGATTTCGCCCCTGACTTCTGTGTGTCAAAGCAAAGGGCTGGAAATTGGGAAGGGTAAGGTCATCCATGTAGATGCCATTTTCTGGACAAACTGTGGCGTTCATGTGTGTTTTATACCATGATACTCTCACAACCGCAAAGCCAAGCAACAGGTCTTCCAGAAAGTTATGCCCATTTTTATATCCATCTATTAGGTGCTGCTCCTCAGGACACACTTTAGCTGAGCCTTTATGAGACGATTTGTCTCTTATTTGTCTGTCTCCTGGTCTAGACTTCTAGAAACTGCATGTCTCTGTTATCTGTTTAGAGTCCCGAGCACCTAAGCTGTATCTCTCCTCTGTTCACGCCTCATGTCTGTTTATAACATGTTGAGTACATGGTGTGGGGTGCATTTGAGTAGCATCATACTAAGCACTTACAATTGTGGGTTTAATTTATTAATGACTTTTCACTGAAAAGCAGCATGGCTTGTACTAATTGAGGACTCATAAGAAGAGAAGAGCCTTTGCTCCAAGGAATTTACAGCCCAATGGAAAAATTCCCAGTCGTATGGACTTTATCAAGGGGAGAAAACAAAACATAAGCCCAGTTGCCTAGAACAGTCACGGCGTTTATGTTATTTATCCTTGTGGCACAAGTACAGTTAGGCATACCTCATTTTATTGTGGTTGGTTTTACTGGGCTTTCCAGATAATTGCTTTTTTTTATCTCCTGACAAACTAAAACTCTGTGACAACCGCATGAAGCAAGTCTATTTATTGGTCCTCTTTCCACCCGCTTGTGATCATGACAGGGTTCTATGCCACATCTTAGCGATTCTCACAGACTTTCCAGCATCCTCGTCATGACTGGTACAGTAATTTGGGATCAGTCAGCACTGATGTTGCTGCTGTCATTGTTTTTGAGGGCCACAAATCATGCCCATATAAGATGGCAGGCCTAACCTGCATCGTCTGTGTCCTGACTGGTCCATCTACCCATGTCTCCCTAGAGCCCCTAAAACACAGTAATGAAATTAAACCCTTAAGCTCACACATGGAGGTCTCTTAAGTTTCCACATGAAAGATGAATCTCCTCTCTCTCTCTCTCTCTCTCTCTCTCTCTCTCTCTCTCTCTCTCTAAACCAAATGCTAGAATGGTTAAGGTTGATGAGAAAGACATGCAGAAAGCATGGGCAAACCAAAAACTACCACTTAGGTTGTAAAGATGGAGGAAAACTTTTAAAAGATATGTTGATTATTTTTTAATTTTATTGTTAAAACTTGCAAATAAAAAAACACACTGGAAAATAACTTTCTGAGGGGAATTAACATGAATGTTAATAAAACAACCTAAAATAGCTTTGTTATTAATATGGAGAAAGTTATTGGTCTGAATAGAAAGTCAAAACAGCACACTATTCCCCATAGTCAAAGTCTAATCCCAGAGCAAGGTCTTAATTATCCTCAGTTCTTTGAAAATTGAGAAAGGTGAAGGCCCCACAGAAGGCAAATTTGATGCTAGCAGGGGTGTTTCATTCCATTTGGGGAATGAAGTTGTCTTCATAATATACAAGGGCACAGCGACTCACTGAGTGCTGATGCAGAAGATGCAGCAAGTTACCCCTAAGGTCTAGGAAGGCTAAAGGATGCCGGGGGCTACCCTAGCCAACCAGCTTTCAGCACAGATGAAACAGCCTTCAACTGGAAGATGCTGTGTCAGACTTTATAGCCAGAGAGTTGTCAATGCCGTTGTCAAAGCTTCAAAAGCCAGACTGATTTTCTTGCTAGGGCTTAATGAACGTGGAGAATTTACACTGAAGCCAATGCTAATTTACCCTTCTGAAAAGCCTAGGGCCTTTGAGATTTACACTAAATCCATTCTGCCTATATTCTGTAAGTGGAAAAAAGCCCAGATGATATCATGTCTGTTTATATCATGGTTTGCAGACAATTTTAACCCCATTATTGAGACATACTAACCAGGATTTTTTTTAAAACAAAGAAAACAATTTAAAGTATCACTGCTAATTGACATTAGCTCCACTTGTTCACCCCAGAGCTCCACAAGCTTAACGTTTTTGTTTGTTGACAGAAAATCCATTCTGCAATGGATACAATTTTTACTTTCAAGTCTTATTATTGAATAGATAAATGACATACTCCTGTATGTCAGTGTCATACACCTGTAATCCCAGAACTCAAGACATAGGGTCAGGAAGATCACAAATCCAATGTCATTCTGGGCTACTTAATGAGTTTGGGTTCGGGAAGGAATACACAAGGCCATGTCTCAGAGCATGAAGTGGGGAGAAGAAAGAACCAGGAGAATGGAGGAAGCAAGAGAGAAAGAGAGGAGAGGGAGGGATTGAGGAGACTGGGGAAGGAAGAGGGGAGAGCAGGGCTACATCTTACACACAATTCTTGTGGAGCTCGGCAAGATAAATTGAAAATCTCCAAAAGAATTCACTGAGCACCACTTCGAACATTTGTGATCCACGGGCAGAGGTCGAAATGTCAATGCCAAGAAAAGTTGAGCTGCCCTTGGTAGCACACACCTGTAATTCCAATAATCAGGAAGGGGAAGCAGGAGTTCAAGAGTTCAAAGTTCATTTCCTTTACATGAGGTTGGGGCTAAGCCGGGCTACAGGAGAGCTAGTCCCAAAGGGGAGGAAGGGGGCACTTTGCAAGAAGCAGGCTCCAAAGCATAGGTGGCTTGATAGAATTCAAATCTCAGTGAAGGGGGTCATTGCAGAGACACAGCAAGGGGTCTGGAGTTAGAATTGGAGCCTGAAGATGTGGCTGAATTACTTTTAATCTCATGAAAGACCCTTCAACAGAGGGGGACGTTTAATTGGTGAGCAAAGCGAGCAGATTCTCAGGATGGAGTCCACTTAAAGAGGAGGCGGTGAACAGCCCTGAAAGAAGAAGGCATCTAGTATTACACACACTTAGTGGGCAAAGCAGCAGCAGGGATGGATGGAACTGGGCCCAATGTCGAAATACATTACCAGCATGAATAAAATACTGCCAAAGGTGTGCAGATTAGCCTTTCATGAGAATAGCAGTTAATCAGTGCATCAGACTTAATATCTGACTTACTTCAAGAAATTCACTAAACTGGGCATGGAACGAAACTGAAGAATTCACTGGAGATGAAATACAAATGGCGGACAAACATTTTTTAAATGTCCACCCTCCTTGGCCACCAGGGAAATAGAAATGGAATCTACTTGGAGATTTTGTCTTGCCCCAGTCAGAATGGCTAAGATTAAAATAATCAAATGATGACAGATGTCACCTGCAGGAAAAGGGGGATCTAACAGAGGGAGTACACACTGTTGCAACCATTTTGGAAATCAGTTGGTAAGGTCCCCCCAAAGGTTAGAGATAGATGCACCACATGTTGACTCCGCCACTCTCAGGCGTATACCCTGAGGTCTATATCCCGTTTAGAGATACGGCTCATCCATATTTGCTCCTGCTATATTCACGACAGCCAGGAAGAGGAAGCCATCTAGATGTCTGCCATCTAATGACTGGATATTGAAAACATACAAGGGTGGGGTAGAGGAGGGAATTTAGGGGGAACTAACTAACACTAAAGAAACGCTAAAGACCTTTTGGGAAAGGCATATGGAAACCTACTGCTGTAGAAGGTTCCTAAGCTGTATATATGCACACATATCTGTATGTAAGTATGTATGCATGTTTACAGTTCATAATTTGAATGGAATTACCCTATTATAAGGCAGCAATGCCCTTACTAGATACTACAGGCACTGCTGCTAACAAAAAGTCTAGTATTAGGAATGGGTTGCATCTTTTAGAATTACTGGCTTCTGAGATTCTATAGAACTTGACACTAAGACCTTGCTGCTGAAGACAGCACAGTTCAGAACAATTCCAGGGAGTGGTACACAGGCATCAAGGTTTATCTCAAAGGGATCCTGGTTTAGTTTGTCTGAGGTTAATCTCTGGAATGGGCCTTTTAAGAAGCACTCCCAACCTTTTTTTCTTTTCTTTTCTCTCTTTCCTTTTCTTTTTTCTTCTTTCTTTTTCTTTTTCTTTTTTTTTTGTTTTTGTTTTTTGAGACAATTTTTTGTGGTTTTGTTTGTTTTGGGGGGTTTTGTTTTTGTTTGTTTCTCTGTGTGAGCCTGACCTGGGACTCACTCTGTAGACCAAGCTGGCCACGAACTCACAGAGATCCACCTATCTCTGCCTCCCTGGTGCCAGGATTAAAGGTGTGCACCACCACTGCCAGGCTTTGACAAACATGACTCTTATTCTGGCATAAAAGGCCCTTCATCCTCTTTTTGTGTCTACTTCTGCCTTATTTCTCATTATTCTCCACCTCCGGGCAGTTCTGCTTAACCAGCAGACAGCTTTCCCTTTGCCCTACATACTATTCTCTTCATTCCAGATTGTCATCTCAACTCCTTTTAATGTTAAGTAGCTACTAAAGTTGGATTCCTCTTTTTTGCTTGGACGGTTTAGGAGCTCCTATTATCTACAGTACCACAGCACTTTGAGTCCATGTGGGTACATGTACCTGTGGGTTTGTATGCGCTAATTTGCAATGCCACAACTTCCGCAGGATTTTGTTGGCACATCCATCTAAATTTTGCACGTCTTCACTATATTATTCTTTGAGGGCAGAGGTCTTTCCCTTCATCTCTCAGATCTCTCTCTCTCTCTCTCTCTCTCTCTCTCTCTCTCTCTCTC
>LOJH01001417.1:45659-57216 GCA_001685095.1 Ellobius talpinus
CACACACGCACACACGCACACAAGCTTGCTAACCCATACACAGGAATACATATACACACACGTGCAGTGCATACACCATGTGCGCACATACACCGTGTACAGCAGAGTACTTTTCTTTAGCAAGCCATTTTTAATAAAAATATTTCAAAAATAATTTTATAAGGGAAATCTCCTCATCCTTGTTAACAGGCAATAAAAATGGGGTATAAGGAAGGTGGGCCAGAGGCTCAAATAGTATGTTAGTAGCGTAGCACACTTCGTCAGTCAGACTCCCAGCTCACGCACTAAACTACTCTCATCTTAACAACAATTTGTAGGGGGAAAGGGTTATGAGTTAAACTTTTGAAAAAAAATCTTCAGAAGTATTGTGAATGTTTTTCACTTTTAGTTTATGACATGGAGATTAAGGATGAAAATTCTGAACCTATATAATTTTGTAGGTTTAAGGGAGCTAAGTTAGAACCCACGGGCAGAAAGTATTTTTTGTGCACCTAGAATGATCTTCCTATGCCAACACTAATTTACGTTTCTCAGCTGTCGTCTATCCCAGGCCTCGAGGACGTCACGGTTGAGGTGTCTCCTGTAAGTGTCACTGCTGTCCCAAGCAGATCACATTCTGAGAGCCCTTCAGAGCAGCCACAGGTAAGAGGGTTTGCAGGGGACGTGGGACGTCTCGGTTGAGCCGGACGGAGCCCTGTGCTTAGACCTTGGCAGATGTCAGGGGGTGTGAGACTCTTAGTCAGATCACAAAACCTGAAGCTACAGAACACACATTTGAGGAAAAGGAGCTAGATACTCTGTTTTTAATTTTATTAAACCTTTATTGTATAAATATCACACCAAAGTTAACAAGACACAAAGTCTGTATATCTCAATGGACTGAGAAAGTGTGGTTGGAATTGTTTTGTCTGAATCAGTATCCTAATTAGAGCCACTTACACACCATAGTAAGAGCCGCTGTGCACTTGGCTTTTATCCTAATACTCCTTCATGCTTCTATACTTTCAAAGTTTGTTACTATTTAGAAATCGCCATCATATGCACATCTCAGTGAGGTATTAAAATATGAAATAAAAACAATCACCAAAATGGTGGCCCACTAAAGTAATACTAACAGAGTAGGCATCCTGTGTAAGTGAATTTTGCATCTCTATCTAGAAATATTCTCACACAGTATTTTTAGGTCATAATGGTGTTGTTAATAAGGTTAGTAGCTGACAGAGGAAGCCTGCTGTGTGTCAGCACACATATACTTCTGTTTTTTAATAACTGAATATATTTAATCTCAGAAGAGCCCTATGACCCGAGTATAGTTAGTTGATCATCTGTGCCTGATTCTGCATCTCAGGATTCACCTAGACACATGTTAAGAATACTCAGGAAAAAGTATTTGCATCTCTACTGAATGTATATGGACTCCTTTCCCTGTCATTATTCCTTAAACAACATGGCTGCTTACATTGTAAACGGTATTATAACTAATCTAGGATGGCCTAAAAACACATTATAGCCTATGTTAAAATCAGACACAATGCAGCTTTATATAGTATACTCTAGCAGCTGCAGATTTCAAGATCCTTGGGGTCCTACAGCCAGACCCTTACAGATCCCCAAATACCTATTACTGTTAATCATACCTGAGTTTCTTAATTTGCTTTGCATATTCACCTGATATGTGTCTGACAGTTTTTGAGTTGTAAATGAATTCATCTAGAGTACGGGGCAGTTCTGTGGCTTCCTGTATTTATAAAGCTGTGATGACATCTGGTTGGTCAACCTAACAACATGACTCTTAAGCATGCAAACATTCAGATCAACTTCTCATTCTGTCTTCGTTGGCATTTACTAGTATATTTTTATATAAAATGCCTTGAAAGCGTTTTAAATATTGCTTTATGCAGATTTCCATGGATATTGTAGTCAACTCGGCTATCCCGGTACCTGAGAGGTGGAGACTGGGGAGTATCAGGAGTTCAAGGTCATTCTTGGCTCTGTAGTGAATTGGAGGCCAGTCTAGGCTCCATGAGACCCTGCCTCAACACAAAACAGTAACAGAATCTAAAGCATCCCTTTATTACTGTTTCTAAACTGAGTCAAAACCCTGTGGTCTCTATACTGATTTTTGTGCAGCTTTGATTTCAGGGTTCAGATCTTATCACTGTTCACAGCAGGGTATCAGTTATTCAGATTGAGGTCGGTTTGAGAATGAAATGAAGGACAGTTGAGAGAAAGGATCATGAGGTTTAATAGGCCATTCATATAGTAAGGGCATGACAGTGCTAATTAAACCAGGAGGCCCTGGTTGTGGGGGACAAGGGAGCAGCTGAGGTCGAAACTGTTAGAGTGGGTGCAGCTCTTCTGTTTGCTCCTGCGGGCTTTGGATGGTCTGGGCATTAAAGACTTAAAAATATGCTGGAGTCTTTTTATGCTTAATGATGTTTGGACTTATGTGTTTGTTTTGCAGATGAATGTATATATTCATACATATTGTCAATTGCTTTTGTAACATTTAACAATATTACATAGTGGAAGAAACCAAAAGAATTTGTATTTATTTTATTGCTTCAGAGTTCCTTTTTTTTCTTTTTAAAGATTTGGCTTACAAATAAATTATATTAGAAAAATATCAGTATGTAAACATAATTTATGTTAGTTTTCTAAAGACTGAAGATTTTTGTTTTGTTTTGTTTGTTATTTTTTCTAGACAGGGTTTCCTTATGTAGTCTTGGTTGACCTGGAACTCACTCTACAGACCAGGCTGGCCTCAAACTCACATTGATCCTCCTGCCTCTGCCTCCTAAGTGCTGGTTTTAAAGGCATGCGCCACCTCTATGCAGCTAAGACTGAAGATATATAAAATAGTAGTTTGTCCACATTTTAGCGCAGATACATTTACATAAAGCTAATGACGCCTGCGGCAGAAGTTCCTCATAGCAGCTACACTGGTGCTGGCTGAGAGTCACAAAATACGTTTACTCTGAGTGCTCAGATTGGTAGGGAAGCCAAGTGCCGTGTGCAGCGAGTCTTAACTGCGCCAGAACTTCTGGTGACACAGTTGTGCCATGTCACGAGTGCCATTGTTCAAAAACACTGTCCCTCAGTGTTTGTCACTGGGACTAGCATTTAGTATTTAGCCACACTGTTGATTTTGTCACCATTAATAACAGCTCACTAACATATGAAATGTACAAAACCAGAGAGTCTCATTTTCTCCGAGAAACCTCCGAACATCACTTTCTAAAAGCTGAAATCACCGTGTCCATTTAGGATATGGTGATTTAACAAATGAGGCACAATAGAACAGATGGTAGACACCTAGAAAAGTAAGGCACTGTCCATTGGTTGAGCCGGTGACAAACTGCTTTACTGGCTGATATGCCTGCCCATCCTGTTTCATAGGGTAAATAAAGGAAAACTAAAATTCTGATGCCAAGAATACATCTGCATTTTAAGGAACAATGTATTATTGATATTAAGTTTAGCTTATAAGTATGTATCGGTATATGGAAACATATATCAATAATTAAATTATTGGTATTTAAATATAAGAATACAATTTTAAAATATTTATTGCCTTATAATTATAAAAATAAACATCCCTTTTAAGAAACGTGATAGATGCTTTCTGTGAATTGTTTAAAGATTTACATAAACTCTCTACAGCAGGACAACTTACAAGACTCCAGACCACAGGAAAGTGAAGTTCCACCAGAAAATGTCGTAACTGTAGCCAAGGATCCACGATATGCCAGATATCTCAAGATGGTTCAAGTGGTAAGCTTTGCTCTGTCTTCTCTGTCTAACCCTGGAGATTTCGCCCGTTATTTTTTTTTCAGTCTGAGAAAACTGCTAACCTGAATGACCAAGTTTTCTAGTCTCTTGCTTCTTTCCTATTTAATAATGCACTCATAAGAAAGAAACCAGAGGTCCAGTCTTTCTCATTAAAATCAATTACACAGGGCCAGACAGATGGCTCAGTGATTATGAGCACTGACTGCTCTTCCAGAGGACGCCGGTTCAATTCCCAGCACCCATATGACAGCTCACAACTGTCTGACTCCAGTTCTAGCAGACCCAACACTCTCATACAGATGTACATGCTAAAATAAAAGTAAATAAGTTTAAAGTTTAAAATTCATTACACCTCAGGTTGACATAGGTTAACAGTTCAGTGTCGATTTGTGCCATTGTTATTATTTTCTTTGAAATCTTGGCTGGATCAGAAGTATGAAAGAGGGCTGCTCCTTTGGTAAATCAATACTGAGTTTGATTCTCTTCTGCTAGTGTAAATATGCTTTCAAAATATATTCCATTTTGATGTTCATTTATCAGTGATTTGGTTTATTAAAAAAGAGCACAGCTCTCTTGGCTACATAAAATAATAGTTTTAATATTATATACATTTATGTTTTTCTAAGAAATTATGTATGGTCTGACTGAAAAATGTTTGTGGTTGTCTGTAGCGGCAGAAGTGCATTTACTCCTGTAACTAAAGAAAGCCCTACTGCAAGTAACTGAAAGAGCCAACAGGATATTATGTTACTGGTAATCAAAAAAATTGGCCGGTAGTGATGATACACACCTTTAGTCCTATCGCTTGGGAGGCAGAGACCGGTGGATCTAAGTTCAAGGGCAGCCTGGTCTACAGAGTGAGTTCCAGGACAGCCAGGGCTATACAGAGAAACCTTGTCTTGAAAAAAATCAAAGGAAAAGAAATTAATGGGGAGAGGGCAATTAATGCGTTTATAACAAAGCACAAGCACTAGGGACTAAAGAATAAATGTGTTCCACCCTCAGTTCGGTGGTATTGTTTACCACCAGAGAGACTTCAAGCCAAACACTGCTGTCTGATGCCAGAGAGAACAGATTGGGTTCTTTAGGTCTGCCGAGCTGGTGATGACAGGGAAGCCATGTTCCCCCTCTGTGTATCAGAAGCAGATCTGTCGCTTTAGAATGGCCCCTTGACCATCAGTGTCCTGGCCTCTGGGTCTCAGGAGTGAGGTGGACCTTGGGATAGGAATTGTAAATTTTGAGGCATTATTACATTGACATTTTTTTTTTCTCCAGCCATGCTAGGTCTCTGGGCCATCCATCCTCCGAGTCCTGGTGCTGCAGGCAGTATTGGGGTGGGCTCCCTCTCATGGTATGTGTCTCAGGCTGGACCAGTCATTGGTTAGCCCCTCCCTTTATCTGTGTGCCATCCTTACGCCGGCACATCCCATAGACAGGAGGGACTGTCGGTTGAAGGTTATGTGGCTGGGTTGGTGTCCCAGTTCCTCCACTGGAAGTCTTACCTGGTCATAGGAGACGGCCAGTTTAGCTTACACAGCCGCTGTCGCTAGGAGTCTTAGCTGGGGTCGTCCTTGCAGAGTACTAGAAATCTCCCTTGCACCAGGTTTCTGCCTGGCCCCGAAATGCCACCCCCCGCCCTGCTATATTCATAGATTGGTGCCTAGCCCAATTGTCATCAGAGAGGCTTCATCCAGCATCTGATGGAAATGGATGCAAGACCCACAGCCACACATTAGGCCGAGCTGGAGAATCCTGCAGAAGAAGGGGAGGAGACTTGTAGGATCCTGAGGTGTCAAGGACACCACAAAACCCCACAGAAATGACTAACCTGGGCTCCTAGGGGCTCACAGAGTCTGAACCAACACCAGGGAGCCTGCATGGGACTGACCTAGACACTGCATATCTGTGACAGTTGTGTAACTTCCTCTTCTTGTGAGACTCCTAACAGTGGGAACAGGGGCCGTCTTTGACTCTTTTGCTGGCTTTGGGGAGTCTACTCCTCATACTGGGTCGCCTTGCCCAGCCTTAATACACGCAACTTGTTATGCCCTTGTTGACATCCACGGGAGGCTGGCCCTTTGTGAACAGACACAGAGGGAGAGTGGATTGGGCGTGGGGCAGAGGGGAGGCCATGGTGGGGAGGGGAAGCTGCGATAGACATGTAAAATAAATTTACAAAAACACCAGAGCAATAATGGCAAATGATAACTGTGAGACACTTTTATGGATTAAAAAACAATGTATAAATTTTTAATAAGAACAAGGAAGAGTTCAGCTTAAACATGAATAAGGAACAGGAAAGATGACATTTGAGATAAATTCTTAAAAACTCTGTGCCTCTCAGAACAAGAAGGAAAAGCCTTCAGGATGACATGGAAAAGCTCTTTATGTCAGTGTCTTCTCACCTAACCAACATAAAAATGAGAAAATGGTTGGGTGGTGGTGGTGCACGCCCTTAATCCTAGCACTCGGGAGGCAGAGGCAGGAGGATCTCTAAGTACCAGGATAACCATGTCTGTTATGTAGAGAAAAGAGAAACCCTGTCTTGAAAAACCAAAAGGAACAAGAAATGAGAGCACGGACTTGGGTTTCCTGAAACCTTTCATTTAGTACTAGATAGCAGTCCAGTGTCCTTGGCTCCACCCACAGAATTGGAATCTCTATATGTGGAAGTTATAGCCAGACCATATGTGTTTTTTTTAAATGGTCTTTAAAGTATTTTAAAATGTTTTTGTTAATGCCATTATAAATTTTTAGTCAAAATATTTAAAAAAAATTTTCTTTTAAGGAAGAAAGAAACATAACTCTCTAGAAGTGTTTGACTTAACTCTGTACCATCTGTTTTGCTTCTGTGCCCGAACGTAGCAGTGGACCAGTATGATCTGTCCCGGACATTTTTGGTGAGACCAGGTTTCCCTGTATTAAGCTCCTGCCTTCCCTGAGCCTCTGGTACAGGTATTCTTGGTAGGCTCTGGAAGTGCTGTTCCCTTCTGGTATTTCCCTCTTGGGACGCGTGGGCTTGGCCTTCATCTGTCGTACTAACTCATCAGCCATTCTGTCCCTGCTTTTAATTTTCAGGCACTCTGGTTCTTACATGTCTCTTAGTCACTGAAGTTAGAGGTGGTTTTCTAATTGTTTGGGGGTGGTTTTCAAGAAGAAAGGGAGAAACAATATCTCTACCCTGCCATCCCAAACTAGAAGTTCATCCAAGTTAAATTTAATTTTATTGTTTTTAGTTCATTGTGCCAACCTGTATCCCAGACTCTTATTACCCAACTTTTATTTCCTACTGCTCCTTGTCCTGAATTCCATTCTCCATTCAAACCAAACCACAAATCCTTCCTCACATAAGCGCAGTGCTTTTCCAGGCTGAGCCTAGATTCTGCTTGTCTTAATTACTGCTTTTCAAATTCTGCTTGTCTCGAATCCCAGATTCTGAATGTCCCAGCTCATAAAGCTAAAACATTATCTTCCTTAACCTATCCAGCCATTTTTTCTATATTCATTATGGAGTTTGTTATTTCATGCCTTTTTTTCTATGAATATATATATTCATAGAATATATATTATATAACATATATTATCACCAGATAATATATATATCACCACCAGTCAAAGGGGGACTGTATGAGGAAAAACAGCCTTGAGTAACCTTTGTGTTCACTTCATCCCTGGTGCTTGCTGAATTTTTGTCAACTTGATACAAGCTAGGGTCATTTGGGGAAGGAACTCTCAATTGAGAAAAAGCATCCATTAGCGTGTCCTATAAGCAAGTCTGGTAGGCATTTTCTTGATTAATGATTGACATGGAAGGCCCCAGCCCACTGAGGGTGGTACCACCCCTGGGCAAGTGGGCCTAGGTAGTATAAGAAAGCAGGCCGAGCAAGCCATGGGGAGCAGACTGATAAGTAGCATTCGCCCATGGGCTCTTTCAGTTCCTGCCTCGGGGTTCCTGCCTCAAATTCCTACCCAGCTTCCTAAGTGATGGGGTGGGACCTGGGAGCTGTAAGCTAAAATAAACCCTCTCCTCCCCAAGGTGCTTTGTGCCATGGTCTTCGTCAGTGACAGCAACCCCAGCTGTGGTGGCATTGTAAGGGTGCTCGGGTAGTCTTCCCAGCCACGCTGTGAGGCTGCCTGTCTGTTCTCTGACCCAGCTTCAAGTCATGGGGAAATGCAGAGTTAGCTCCTGTTTCTTCAAGTTGCTGGTTTTAAATGCTTCATAGGACAAGGGAAGCTGTCTCTCAAGGTTAGCACCAATCTTGGGAATCCAATTATTATTCTATATGTAAACACTTTGTGGTGTTCCTCAAATCTGTTGTGAGTAGCTGTTAAAATTGGAACTGGGGGGAACATGGTGACATTACCACCTGCTTTAGAACATGCTTGGCAGTAGATTCATTAGGGACCCATATCTGCTCATTCAGCCTTTCATTGACAGGAGAGGAATTGTTTAGATGATTAGATTAGTCACCCAGGGTGATAAGATTGTTCTCTCTTAGCCTTCTGGTCAGTTGGATACTCTCTTCAGTTGGTTCAGCTCCTTGGGTGTGAAAATAAGCAGGGTTCAGTGGGCTACAGCTAAGATGATAAACATACTTCACTACCATCCCCAAAAGCAGCCTAATCTAGCTAATTCTAGCACGTTCCTTCATTGTGAAAAGTACTTTACTTTGCCCAAAAGTGCAGCAGTTTTATTAAATGCCCAATTTTTTTCAGCTTCAGAGGGTCACTAATGCTTCCTTTGCTTTCCTAGGACTGTTAATGGCAGAGAAACTTATCCAGAGGATTTTACTTGTATATAGACACAGTTTTGAGTAATATTCCTTCCGCTGTGTAGTACTGTAAGCCATGAAAGTGTATGTAGACACGATCTTAAGTAATTTGCCATCTGCTGTATGCAGTAGTGTAAGCCGTGAAGCTGTATGTAGATACCATCTTGAGTAGTGTGCCATCCACTGTATGCAGTAGTGTGAAGCTGTGTTTTACATCAACAGTATAAATTATACTCTCAAAAGGGAGTCGGTGGATTCACCAAGCCTCCCCTCCTCTGCCCAGTACTGACATTCCTTTCTTCTTCAGTGCCATTATGTTGACTCAGAAGTCAGTTCCTCCTGTGCTGAACTTACCTTTAGCCACAGTGGACAGTCACACTCAACGGCATCTTGTTATTGGATATTCTTGCGGTGGCTGTGTTATCTCTTCTGCTTCCTTCCCGAATTGTTTAGAGTCATCTCATCCTCTCAATTAGACAGAGTCCTTTTCAAACCTCCCCAGTGTCTTTTTCTAGTATAAAAGGCTTGAATTTGTAGGCTACCCATATGGTGATCATTCACTTCACTCTGGGAAAGTCCTATAGATTACAAAAATATCATCTTATTTTCAGACTCCCTCTGAGATGCACTGTAACCTTTTGGGACTTCCTCCCTAAGGTACCAAGAAAGCTGTCTCAGTTCCTAAGTCCCAGCTGTCCTCAGGGATGTCTTGCTTTGAGATGCCCTGTCTCACCTGTCACATTTCGCAAATCCACTTTAAACCTAATAATTTACATTAATTAATATAAATGTCTTTGAACAGAAGCTAATGTGGTCTCTTTCTTTCACACGTCCACGCTGCAGACCAGGAAGCCGTAACTTGCATTTTGGCCTCCATACCATTTTTGGTTGCTCATCTGGGAGACATAGAGTGCTTTCCACTGCAGAAAGCGATTGTCTGAGAGAGAGGGCGAGTGCCTGGAAGCCTGGGTACCCCTGAAATACAGAGCTCCTTAGCTGTGTCTCAGGTTGTGTGGGACACGTTCAAGTCCTGTCACCTCAAGGCCTTTTTCCTCGTATAAACTGAGACCTGAGCTTCCTTCTAGATTTATGATTTATTCATTAATCCTCAGATTTGGTCCTCGCATTAATAAAGGTTCCTGGAACACCTGCAGGCACTTTCTGATTTTTTTTTCTTTTCCTTTTAAAGTAAGTTTTATACAAGATTTTTCAGTGAGTAATACTAGTTTGTTCCAAATGTGGCAGATAATTGATTGTGACTTAGTGCTTGTTACCATAACCGTGTGGCACCAGCCTATGCTCGCTTACATATTGCTTTTATAACTTAACTGGAATCGTGGACATAGATCACTTTTCCAACAATTCTCCCCCTTTTACTGGCAGAGCTTGCTGAATCCTGTGCCAGTAATAAATTGTGCATTGGGAAAGTCCTACTTCCACATGAAGGAAGCTAATGACTTGTACTTTTTGAAACCGTATTTGCCAAAACAGCCTCTTCAGACACTTAGGCTGTTCAAAGCTCTATTTTCTTTGGCTTGCTGAAAATGTGAATTGAATAATCTCTGGTTCTGGTGGCTCTGATGTAGCCATTGCCAGCAGTAAACGTTGGCCTAGGGAAGCGGGCCTTCCATTACCTAAGGGCAGAGAGTCTCCAAATGCAGATTAAAGATGTTCATAAAGAGGTGCTGCCCCATGGACCTGGGGAAGCAGGCGAGCCTGATGTAGCGTTCCCTTTAGAGAGCAACAAGGTCGAGTTATTGTCAAGACTGGTTGACACCCAGACCCTTAGTATATGTGTGCACCGTGACTTCCCATGGTCTAGAAAGCTACAGCTTAGGTTGCTTTTCATTAATCAACAGGGTGACCAGAAGACAGAGTTGTGGCTCGTGGTGATGCCAGCTATCGCACACTGGTCCCAGATTTTGTTTAACAAGTATGTGTTACTTCTAAGTGTGAATATGTGTTTCTTTTTGTAATACCTGAGGTTATATATATACATATATATGTATATATACATATGTGTGTGTATATATATGTGCATATGTATAATAGTAAATGTCAAGACAGTTTATTCTAACATGGGAAGATTTGCAGAATAAAGGGGCAATCTCCTGCTGCCTATTGAAGGGAAACCACACATCCAGTGATTTGACAAGCTTCCTGTTTTCTGCTCACTAAGGGATTACTATGTCAGTTTGATGGCAAGCAAGCCACTAGTCTCTGTGGAGCAGTAGACCCATGAGGAGGAAGCATGAGCTGGAATAAATGGGCCTGGAGTGACCTGTGATAGTCCCTCTCTTCTATCCTACCTTGTAGAAGTACAAGAACTCTCCCTTAACAGAAAACTTTGTGGTCAAAATGTTGCCTATGACTTGATATCAGAGAACCCAGAAAGACAACTTTCTGTCATATTTTTGAGAAATATAAAAATTACTATTTTTTCCTAATGTCAGTGAAAGGAACTCTAAGAATACTATTTGGGAAATATTTTCATGCCAATTATAAAATCTCTAAAGACTGAGTTTTCAATCATTTTGCTTTTCTCCTAAACCTCTGCATGTTGCCTTGATTTGGGGACCTCAGAGCAAGTCATGGTATGCAGAAAGTTAAGGCATTTTCCTGCCTGACAGTCTGTACTTCCAGACTTTAGAGGTGGGGGCAGGAAGGTCACAAGACTTAAGGACAACCTGGGCTACCCATGAGATACAGTTCTGCCTGGGTTATATAGTGAGGCCCTGTCTCTGAAACAGAAAGAACTATGCTTTTAAATTGTGTATTTGCCTTTGTGTGTGTTGGGTTTTCGTATTGTGTGTTTTTTATTTCAGTGCCGGGGATTATGCAGGCCTCCCAAATGCCATATAAAGTTCTACCACTAAGCTGTGTCTGTAAAGTTTCTTTTTAACTTCGGATTTGGTTTGGTTTTTTAAAGACAGGGTTTCTCTGTGTAGCCCTGGCTGGCCTGGAACTCACTCTATAGAACAGACTGTCCTCAG
>LOJH01001418.1:10199-25607 GCA_001685095.1 Ellobius talpinus
AAAGAAAGAAAGAAAGAAAGAAAGAAAGAAGAAGGAAAGAAAGAAAGAAAGAAAATACCAGGATTGTGAAACTGGAATGTTCTGTGGTTGTGTTTTTTGGTTAAACAGTTCATGGCTCAGTTCCATGAAAAGATCTACCAGATGCTGAAGAACTTGCTCCAGCTCTCTCCAGAAACCAAGCACTGTATCTTGTTCTGGCTTGGAAACTGTTTGCATGCAAATGCAGGCCGCACCAAGATCTGGGCCAATCAGATGCCCGAAATCTTCTTCCAAATGTATGCCTCAGATGCCTTCTTTCTGAATCTGGGTGCTGCTCTTCTGAAGCTGTGCCAGCCATTCTGCAAACCCAGATCCTCTCGGCTCCTCACTTTTAATCCCTCATACTGTGTCCTGAAGGAGTTGAATGATGAAGAACGAAAAATTAAAAATGTACACATGAGAGGTAGGCGGGGAACTGGGCTTTCAAAACAGTGAATGTATGTGTCACCTCTAAAGCATTTGCTCCCTTAGCCTTTGAGAAAGTGCCTCTTGATCAAAACAGACGAGGCACAATGGAGAATGGTTTGAAATGTGGATTTTCAAAAACAACCATCATCTTTTAAATGTTAGGCCTTGGTGAGACCTTCTGTCTGGTTTGACAACCTTGGATATTCCCTCATCTTTTATAGAAATCCAGTAGAGCTCTGCTGCCATCGTTTTTTAACTCAGGGCAGAAAAGGGAAGACAGGTTGACATAGTGGCAGCAATGCAGGAAGGAGTGAGGGACCAGCTCTGCAGAAGCTGGGGTCTTCATCATGGCTGAGTCTTGAAAGACAAGTAGGGTTTACAAAGCAAAGGAGCAGGAGTGTCTGTGGAAGGAGCAGTGGGGCATGATAGCACACGCCTTTGGTCTGAGCACTTGAGAAGCAGAGGCAGGTGGGTCTCTGAATTTGAGGCTGTCTAGAAAAAAAAAGCTGGAAGGTCTTTATTGAGGAATAGTAAGAAGTCCCATGTAGTTAGAGCAAGGGGGTGAAGAGTAAGAGGTGGGAAGGAAGAAAGACACCAGATTGAAAGAACTTGAATAATACAGAGAAGTGAAAAAGAAGAAAATGAATCAGCCCTGATTCTATCAGAACAAATCTCTCCTCATTTTGATGGATTTCCTTCTAGGTTTTTTTAAAATCCTCTTACAATTATAAAACCAATATCTGCACAAAAGTAACTCCGCTTGAACACAGAAAACAGAATAACTGGAAATGGTCCATTGTCTATCAATTGGGAAAAAATTACAATATTATCTCTCATTTCAGTTTTTGCTGATTTCATTGGTTCAACAGAGATTAACGATTTCAGTTGATAGCAAGAAGCCAGAAAGTGTTTTTAGACAGGGAAATAGTTGGGGATGTGTTGTAAGGAAGATAGCGTTCTAGCAATATGGAGGCTGAGCAAGAGTAAAGGGAGCCTGAAAACCAAGGCAGGTGTGTGTGTCAAGCCATCACCATTCATTTCACTTCTTCAAGGTTTGGACAAAGAGACCTGTTTGATCCCAGCTGTGCAGGAACCCGTGTTCCCCCAGAGCTATAACCTTGTGACGGAGAACTTGGCCCTGACAGAGTATACCTTGTACTTGGGATTTCACAGGTAACTCCTTTGATGGCATTGGGAAAGAACGGTTTGTGAAGAACTAGTTAGTTGTGTTGATGGCTCAAAGGTTGAAAGTGAGTCTAAAAACTCATGTTAGGATATCATAAGGAAAGAACTTGTGCATTGTTTACATTTACATGAAGCTACTTTGTACAGATTACTTAAGTTTTTATCTATTTTTAAAATCAACAACATGCTAATATTTTCCTCTACATCTTGCCAAATTTTCAATCCCTATCTTTTTGATATTATCTAGGAAAATCAAATTATTTTCATTTTACATTTCACTCTCTACTCTTGAATTCTCATTACTTCTGATGCCAAAAGACCAATAGACAAAACTGAAAAAAATTGACAATGATGAGAAGGGGTTCCAGTAAGACCAATATGACCACAAGAGAGCTGTGAGCCTAAGAGAAAGGATCCTAAAAAATGGGAAGGTTGAGAACCTGTGTGTAGAAGTTCCAAAAGGGTCCATTTCTAGCAAGCCAGCTACATGTCTTTCCCTTCTTATTTAGCTGAGAATGATTGTCAGTATAAGGGGGGAGGGATAATAACTCACTCATATTTTTGATCTATAGAAAGAGTATTATGAATACTGATTTTGTTTTTACTTGTGGGGGGACAGGATACACATGCTCATATGTGGTGTAAAAGCCAGAGGTTGGTGTCAGGTGATTGTCTCAGTCGCTCCCCACCATATCTTTTGAAAAGCAATCTTTTACTGGCCCTGGAGCTCCCTGACTCAGCAAGACTTCAGGGATCCTCCTGTCTCTGTGTCCCCAGCATTAGGACTGCAGGAGGATACCACCTGACCCAGCATGTGCATGGGTCCTGGGGATCTAACTAAGCTCAGGTCCTCCTGCTTGCAATACAAGCCCTTTACCTACTGATCTCTAGATCTCAGTAATATTGATTTTTGTTTGTATGTATGTTTGATTTTCATGATAGAGTTTCTCTATGTAGCCCTGGCCATTCTGGAACTCACTCTGTGGACCAGGCTGGCCTCAAACTCAGAGATCCGCCTACCTCTGCCTTCCAGGTGCTGGGATTAAAGGCCTACATCACATGCCTGGCCTGGAATACTGATTTTTTAAATGCCTTCTCAGGATACTTAATGTAAGGCTTTTTTTTTCCCAAAACTCCAGCAGCAAATTACTGGGAAAAAAATTGAAACTATGTCCTTATTAGACAGTTTTGTTAATCTGTTGTTGACATTTTAAATGTGGTGACAGAAGTTCAGCATGTGCTTGATCTGTTCTACCATCCAGATTCAGACTAGATGCCTGGCATCCAGATTCCCCATCAATAACCCTAGTCACTGTACACAAGAACAAAGTTGGGGGGCACATACCTTTAATACCAGCACTTCGAAGGCAGAAGCAGGCAGATCTCTAAATTTGAGACCAGCCTGGTCTACAGAGTGAGTTCCAGAATGGCCAGAGATACACAGAAAAAATCTTGTCTTGAAAAATCAAAATTAAATAAACAGCTACAAAAGAACCAAGGGAGTGATTTAGGATTGTAGATGTCGAAAGAGTTAGCAGTAGCTTTTAGTTCTAGGTCTTCCTTTCATGTGATGGCTGCTTTATGTATGGTCATTGTAATCAAGCCTTTTTTTCTTTTTTTTGTCTGCTCAGTTTTCTAACTGTGCAAAGATCATCCACTGGCCCCACCTGTGTCCTCTAAAGCTTGTGCTGGGCTGTTCATACTCTGTCTCTTTAAAGTGACTATCGTCAGTAATAACCACTCACTCTGCACCCTGTTCATTCAGAGGCTGCTAACTAACTCTTCCTAATTAGCTTCACACTTGTTGAGTACATAGTAGCATTTTCCCAGAGCTCTGCACCTTGCTTCGTTCAGTCAGTGACTTTTGTGAGTGCCTCTGTGTCATTGTACCTACAACTTTCTACAGCTTTAGAATACTAGAATAACCAGACGAGGATTTGCTTTCCAGTGTAGTCTGTACTACACTGCCCCACATGAGCCTCCCTGACTTGGTCTCTTCTGCTTTCTTGGGGGCAGGTTGCATGATCAGATGGTAAAAATCAACCAAAATCTGCATCGGCTGCAGGTTGCCTGGCGGGATGCTCAGCAGAGTTCTAGCCCTGCTGCTGACAATCTCCGTGAGCAGTTCGAACGCCTGATGACCATCTATCTTTCTACCAAGACTGCTATGACTGAGCCACAGATGCTGCAAAACTGCCTGAATTTGCAGGTGTCCATGGCTGTTCTGCTGGTTCAACTGGCCATAGGCAATGAGGGCTCACAGCCAATAGAGCTAAGTTTTCCTTTGCCAGATGGCTACAGCTCTTTGGCCTATGTGCCAGGTAAGCAGCCTGTCCCTTGGGAACATCCTATTAATAGCCACCTAAGTTTAACTGGGTCACCTTGGAAGCTTAATCCTCAAAGTAACCATCCTTAGTTATCATTCTATTGTTGTTCGAGAAAGCACTCAAACTTACAAATATCATCTCCTGGCCAAAGCATGGGGGCACTAGTAGTTGCTTCTCCTGGTCTGTGTCTCCACTGCTATGACAGTAGAAACAACCTTTAGAAGAGAAGCTGTAGTCAGGGTTTCACAGCTCTCAGTTTCTATCATTAATATTGTTTGTCTTTCAACTTATAATTGGTCTGTCTAACTCTCCCTGGGCTTTTTTAGAGAAAAAAAAACAAAGTACCTCTTGTGTGTTAACTCAGAAGGGAAAATTGTGTGTGTGTGTGTGTGTGAGTGAGGGGTCAGTAGATGTTGTTCACTAATCAAATTATATGTTCTTGAATACTGTACTGGTATCATATGACTATGTAACAATTTAGCCCCCAAACATAGCAGTTTAAAACAACAAACTTTACCATACATAGCTCTCTGCATCAGAAATCCAGGACCACTTGTGGCCAGCTGTCAGTCAGAGCCACAGGATTCTGAGGACTCAACAAGAGCTGGAGGATCCACTTACAGCCCAGTCATTGGTTGTGAGCAGGCCTCAGCTGCTTGCCAGTAGCCCCACACATCTCTTGGTACCACTTATGGTGTGGCAGCACAAGTGATCAGAATGAAAACTGCAAACTTTGATAACTAGCCTTGAAAATGATGTACTCTACTGTGCACATCAGGGTATCACCTAGCCTAGAATAATACAGAAAGGACTTTGCCAAGGTATGAGTGCCAAAAGGGAAGGATGCTTGGAGGACCATCCTGGAGCTCCTTGCTGCAGCCACCTCATGGAACTAGCCACACCTAAAGCATGGCTTAAATTGTGACTGACCTTTGGGGGCACAACATGCTAGTGTTAGCAATAATGTGTGTCACTTCTAATTATGTATCTACTCAGATAAAAATAAAGCTTGATACACACATAAGAGATCCCCATTATTAACTCATCACCATCTCTGGTAGTCAGATGGCGATAAAAGTTTGGTACAAAAGACTTGGATTTTTTTTTAACCTTCGTTAACTAATGTGAAGGGAGGGACTGGGATGTCATTTGGGACCAGTGAACACATATTTGACTAATTCCAGCAAATCTTTTTCAGAATTTTTTGCAGATAATCTGGGTGATTTCCTCATTTTCCTCCGGCGCTTTGCTGAGGACATCTTGGAGACGTCAGCAGATTCCCTGGAGCATGTCCTTAACTTTATCACCATCTTCACTGGGAGCATAGAGAGGTGATGTGCTGGAAGCTCGCCCCATCCCTGTTAGAGCAGAATATCCCATCTACTGTGTGAGACTTAATATGCAGAGGACTCTGCCCACAGAGAATTTGAACCTGAATATAAAGTGCCTAGCGGGAATTCCACTGCCAGTCCCTGGTTAAAATAGTTAACGAGAATACCAGAGGCTGTACCAATGGCATCCAAAAGCTAAATTCTTTTACTAATTATGTAAACAAAGCTTGCTCCTGCACCTTGAGTTGGATAAGTGGTAAACGTAGGTTCCTGTTACTTCTAGCCTTCTCTCTGAAACAGGTACTATGGGTTTTACAATTGTTTTCCTGATTCAGGGGGTATGTATGTAAGCCAAAGAGAACAATTTTTATATACAAAAGGGCACATTTCCTGCAAAATAAAAAGAAAAGCCCACAGTTCTCTAAGGCACATCAATGAAAAATATATAGAAGCCATAAATATATTTATATATATATATGCCATATATAGAAAAATATATAGAAGCTTTCACTGAGCTAAGCAGACCCAAAGTGAGAAGCCAACAAGCATTGATTAGACACACAGGCAGGCAGTATGGATGCTATCAGATGATTATAACCTAACCTTTGCCCAAAGAAGCTTGGGATGGCAAATTTATTTAAGATAAACCTGTCAAAGAAGAGTACATAGTAGATAGTACATTGATACAGAGAAGAAAATTGAATGTCTGTGCTTTACATGGAAACTGAAGTGCTCCCTCATACGTGGTAAGCTGTCACCTCAAGAATCAAATGGCAGGCACAATAGTACACTTCTGTAATCCCAGCACTCAGGAGACAAAGACAGGAAGATTTCCACAAGTTCAAGGTCAGCCTGGTCTGCATAGGGAGTTCCAGAACAGCCAGACTACATAAAATACGTAGTAAAACCATCTCAAAACAACATGTTAAATGGCATACCCTGCATCAGCTGAGTTGAAACATTTTTATATATTTAATAGTGATATAGGACATACTGGCTCCTTGTGTAGAATAGAATCATATTGGGTACATTAAGTTCTCTTGCTTATCTTGCTTTTTTCTCTGCAGAATGAAGAATCCCCACCTAAGGGCCAAACTAGCAGAGGTCTTGGAAGCAGTGATGCCTCACTTAGATCAGAGCCCAAATCCCTTGGTGTCCAGTGTGTTTCACCGGAAACGTGTGTTTTGCAACTTTCCATATGCTCCCCAACTTTCAGAAGCCCTAATCAAGGTTTTTGTGGACATTGAATTTACAGGTAAAGAAGTCATGTGACCAACTCTAGAGCTAAGAATTAAGTTTCATAGCTTGATCACTTTCGAATGTCACAGAAATGTCAACCAGCATTTCTTTAATACTTACTGTGTATTGATGCAGAGTGCTTTATTTTTCCTATATCATTAACTTGTCTATCTGAAAGTTTATCTACACTGTTCTCATTTTATATGTGAGAAGATAGAAGCTCAAAAAGTTTTAGTTATTTGTCTGTATCATACAACTAAAAGAGGTAGAACCAGCTCTATCTCAGAAAAAAGCAACAAAAACAGGGGGAAAATACAACCTACATACAGTTGGCAAGCACAGCAAACATGAGGACCTGAGATGGAGCCTTAGGACCCAGGTCTAGGGATGTCACTTAGTGGTGGCACACTTACCTAATATGTGCAAGGCCTATGTTTTGTGTGTTGTGTGTGTTTTAATAGGATATCTTTACTTATCCTTTAACAATTTCATACATGTAAAAGATGTTTGGTTGTATCTACCCCCAACTCCCCCTCCCACTTCCTCCTGGTATTCCCTATATGTTCCCTTTCCCCTTTCACCTCTTCTTACTCACAACCCACTAAGCCAATTAGTGTTGCCTGTTGGAATGTTGACTAGTCTTGTTGATGTGATCTTATGCAGGTAATTGTAGCTACAGCTTATGTTTATCCCCGGTACCACAAAAGGTATGGGCTGGGGAGACCCCTAGGGAAGATTTTGGCAGCAGCCTTGACATTCAGTAAATAAAATGCACATGCATAAGCTCCTGCTCATTCTCTAATAGACTACCCTTGCTGATTTCTCATTCTTGCCTTACTCCAGGGGACCCCCATCAATTTGAACAGAAGTTTAATTACCGCCGCCCTATGTATCCCATTCTAAGGTACATGTGGGCGACAGAGAGCTATCAGGAGAGCATTAAGGTAAGAGAGGTTTTTGTGAAACCAGTTGCTTCAGGTCAGCCTCAGTAAAATTGTGATTTGGTACTAAAATATCTTCTTTTTGGGCTGGGTCTTACAGGATTTGGCTGACTATGCCTCTAAGAATTTAGAAGCTATGAATCCCCCACTGTTCCTCCGATTTCTTAACCTATTAATGAATGATGCTATCTTTCTTTTGGATGAAGCTATACAGGTAAAAGAAAGAATTGTCTGTGTGCCTATACCATTTGTGGTGGTGTCAGTGAGAAAGGCTTCATATCATCAACATTAGTGGCAGTGGGGTGGTGGTGGTAGTGTTTGATTTGAGGGTGTGTGTGTGTGTGTGTGTGTGTGTGTGTGTGATTAGTTTTCTTTCTCTCTTTATCCTAAGCTGACCTCAAACCCACAGGAATCCTTCCACCTTAGCCTCCCAGAGTTTTGGGATTGCAGACATGAACCAGTACACCTGGCAGAGAGTATATATTCTTTTGCTTGTTTAATTATAATAGAGTAATCCTCGCTCTAGAACATTCTCGCACACCAAAAGTGTATGTGTAATAGTATGCCCCATGCTTGCCATTGTACAGCTTTCTAGGTTTATCATTTCATTGGAGACAAGATCAAGGATCTTTGTTGAAGCTTCATGGGCTTAGGTGGTTCTTTGGTTGATAATTTAAAAGGTAGTATTGGGGCCTGATAAATGGCTCAGTGGTTAAGAACACTGGCTGCTCTTCCAGAGGACCTGGGTTAAATTCCCATCATCCACATGGCAGCTCACAGCTACTCATAACTCCAGTTCCAGGGGATCCATCTTCTGGCCTCCACAGACTTCTGCATGCTTGTGGTGCACATAAATACACATAAATTGTTTTTTAAAGTGTGGTAAAGTCAAACTAAGGTGTACCACCAACGGGCCAGTATTGTTAAAAGAAATCATAGGATATTAATTTTTGGTCAGTCATTGTCAGATTTTCAGCCATAACAAAATACCTAAGAGGAACAACCTAAATAAGGAAGGATTGCTTTTGCTCATAGTTTTGGAGATTTTAGTCTAGGCTTAGCTGTGTGCTCTCTGTTGAGTCTGCAGCTAAGCAGGATCTCCTGGTGGAGGCAGGAGCATCAGTTTGACCAGGCAGTGACCTCCAGGAAGAGGATACAGCTTTAGTTTGAGGATAGCATACTGGACAGTCAGGAGTGCTCATTGATAATCCACTAAGTAACTTAGGCTTGGTTTGTGAGAGGGACCTGACTTGCTCTTTTCATGATCCTTCACTCTGAGACTTATGGTAGGTTCTCTGAGGAAATGAGAGCAGTTCCTGTGATAAACAGATCATACGTAGGGATAATATGATTCAGGTAGTGAAACAGATGGCATCCTCCTGAAATCGGGTAACACATTGTTTGCTGCTGTAGTAGGATGATGAGAGATGAGGACTTTAATAATTATGACATTCTAAGTAATTTTAGACACCAGGCATGTTTATAGAACTTTGTTTTTTGGTGAGCAAGCTTTGAACATTTTGTGTTGTTTTCTTTTTTTTGGTTTTCGTTTTAGGGAGGATTCATTTTTCTCGGGAGCCTGGTGTTTTTGCCTGGACTCCATATGCTGCTCTACTGGTCCTCCTTGCTCTCCTGATAGTATCCTGGTCCCAGGCAATTGTCTACCAGTTTACTCAAACCGAGACAAATCTATATGAGGACACTATTTTTTCTTTCCAAAAGTTCTTTAAGCTTTAATTTTACATTTGTGTGTGTGTATACATGTGTGTACACTTGCTATAGTGCACACATGGCGGTCAAAGGACATCTTGTGGGAGGCTGTTTTCTCCTTTCACCAAGAGGGTTCTGGGGTTCAAATTCAGATCATCAACCATCCTTGGTAACAAGTGCCTGAACACACTGACCCCTGCTGAAGTTCTTAAGCTGTAGCCCTATATTGACAAAGACTCAGGACCTTTATATGATTTTCCCAGCTTAGTTGACTGGGTTTTATTTTGTTTTAAGATTTATGTGTATGAGTATTTTGTGCACATGTATGCAAGTGCACCATATGCATGCAGGTGCCTGGGGAGGCTAGAAGAAGCCATTGCATCTCCTGGAGCTAAGTTACAGGTAGATGTGGCTGCCATGTGCAAGAGTAAGTGCTAAGTGTTCTTAACCTTTGAGCCACTTCTCCCGCTCTGGAATTTTTTTAAGTGTATTAGTGTTTTGCTTGAATGTATGCAAATGCATACAGTGCCCATGAAGGCCAGAAGAAGGCATCAGATCCCCTGGAACTAGACTTGCAGGTGGTTATAAGCCACAGTGTTAGTGCTGGGAATCAAATCCTGATCCTCCAAGAGCAGCAAGAGTTTGTAACCATTGAGCCACCTCTCTAAACCCAGTTGACTGGATTTTAATTAAGCCCTCTTAAATGTCATGATACTTCAGTTGCATTTCTCTTATCTGATGTATCACGTTTCTGGTTTCCATAGTATTTGAGCAAGATAAAGATTCAGCAGATCGAGAAAGACCGAGGAGAATGGGAGAGTCTAACACCAGAAGCCCGCCGAGAGAAAGAGGCTGGCCTGCAGATGTTTGGACAGCTGGCACGTTTCCATAACATCATGTCCAATGAAACAATTGGTACCCTTTCCTTCCTGACATCAGGTAAGAATATGACAGTCTGCTTTCCCCAAAAAATGTAGGAATCAAGGTCTGTTTCACTTACGGGATCAGCCCAACTAAAAGTTAAAAGAGTTAGACTCTGGGACTGGGGATGCAGCTCAGTTAAAAGAGTGCTTGCCTAGCCTGCATGAAGCCCACATACCTGTAATCCCAACACTTTGGATGTTGAGGCAGGAGGATCAGAAATTCAAGGTCCCCCTCATCTACATAGTAAGTTCCAGAACACTTTGGGATGCATGAGACCCTGTCCAAAAGAAAGTTGGACTCTGGTGACTGTAACTTCCACATCTGAGAGTAAAACAAATCAGAGAAACTTCAAAAAGAATGATGGGGTCCATTACTGACATGCCAGAAAATATAAGGTGGTAACACAGTTGTTCCCTTGACGGAGCTATGAGTGTAGCTTAGTGATAGAGTGCATGCTTAGTCAGTGCAAAGCCCTAAATTCAATCTCTACTACTCATAAAATCTTTCTGAGGATGAATTCGCCATTAATTTGTGTGTGTGTGTATGTGTGTGTGTGCATGTATTCATACATGCATGTGCCATATACATTGTACATTATATATGTTCATGTATGTGTACATTTATTCTGGAAAATATGTCCATCCTGGTTAAACGAAGTAAATTTCAAAAAGATACTATTTCCACTCTCGTTAGAGCAACAGTGCCCTGTTCAGTAACCACCTGCCACACATAGCTATTAAACATTTACAATATGGGTAGTCAAAATTAAAGTGTGCTATATTTGTAAAATGCATACTGTAAGATTTTGTGTATGTGTGTTATAAAAACATATAAATCTACGTATGGTGTGGCATCCTCTTGGGAGATGGAGACAGAAGGACTCTGAGTCCCAGGCCAGCCTGAGCTATTAGAGACAGCCTATGGCAAATAACCATTGAGAGAGGGAGGAGAATAAATAGTTTTCATTCAGTGATAAAACTTAGTGTGATATGACAGCCAGTGAGCAGGAGTGAAAGGGAACTCTCTAATGAGAGACACAGAAATAGGTTTTAAAGACTTTGTTGTTGTTTGGTTTTGTTTTTTTCAAGACGGAGTTTCTCTGTGTAGTTCCGGATATCCTGGAACTCACTCTACAGACCGGGTTGGTCTCAGACTCACAGATCCACCAGCCTCTGCCTCCCAAGTACTGAGATTAAGGCATTTGCCACCACGCCTGGCTACAATTTTAAATATTTTTAAAGCTTCTTTTAGAAACTTTTATCAGGTCAAGGAAATCAAAAAAGATAAGGCAGCCAAAAACCAAGAACAAAAGCCCCAAAGGACAGGGAAAAGATTTTGAATATTGAAAATGTGACTTTAAAAGTTTAATAGGGACTGGAGAGATGGCTCAGTGGCTGCTCTTCCTGAGGACCTGGGTTCAAATCCCAGCACCCACATGGCAGCTCACAACTGTCTGTAACTCCAATTCCAGGGCTTCTGACACTCTGACACAGGCATACATGTAGGCAAAACAC
The DNA here is from genome assembly GCA_001685095.1 of Ellobius talpinus. Taxonomy (NCBI): domain Eukaryota; kingdom Metazoa; phylum Chordata; class Mammalia; order Rodentia; family Cricetidae; genus Ellobius; species Ellobius talpinus. The sequence goes on from LOJH01001418.1 coordinate 21,818, forward strand.
CAATATACATTAAAATAAATAAATAAATTTTAAATATTCAATGAAAGGGTTAAAAACAAGAAACTCAAGAAACTCCCCCATTAAAATGGAGCAGAAAGAAAATGAGATGGAGATTAGAAAAGGAAGGATGAGAAAATGAATGGTGGATTTAGGAAGTCTGAAATACAAGTAAAATGTGGTGTTCCTGGATGAGGGCATCTGCCGCCACGCCTGACAACCTGAGTTGGAACCCTGGGACCCACATGGTAGCAGGAGAGCACTGATTCCCACAGCTGTCCTCTGACTTGCACACACTCGCTGTAACACATTCAGGTGCACACAAAAAAATGTAGTTTTAAAATGTTTTAACAGTGTTCATGTGTGGGTAGTAGGTTTTGTTTCCTTTTTTGTTTGTTTGATTTTGGTTCTGTTTGCCTATATTTTCTCCACTGAAAATGTATTAGATATAAGGGGGAAAATTACTGGTGGGTTGAGTTTTGAGACTTTGGCTTTTTTCCAGAGATCAAGTCACTGTTTGTGCATCCCTTCCTGGCTGAGCGCATTATCTCCATGTTGAACTACTTCCTGCAGCACCTGGTTGGCCCCAAGATGGGTGCTCTCAAAGTCAAGGACTTCAGTGAATTTGACTTCAAGCCTCAGCAGCTTGTCTCAGACATCTGCACTATCTACTTAAATCTTGGGTATCTGAGATTGGCATTGAGCAAGCCATGGCGGGGTTGGGGGGTGCTAATGTTGTGAAAACAGAATGTCTGGCTAGCTAGTGTGTGGAAATATAGTCGGGGAAGGAAGGCTCATTCCTAGCTGTTAGATAAGGGAATCCTCCATAGCTTTAGAGAGAGTTTTATCTATGGACATTGTTCAGGATCTCCAACATTCTGCCTTGATCTATGCAAAGATAAACTTTACCAGTTATACTACTGTTAGTTGAAGCATTTTTTTAGGGCCATAGAACACTTTGTAGAGATATCCTTGTAGAAAATTAGATGTGGTGGAGCACGCCTTTAATCCCAGCACTCAGGAGACAGAGGCAGGCAGATCTCTGAGTTTGATTTAGTCAGATCTATAGAACACGTTCCAGGACAGCCAGCCCTACACAGAGAAACCCTGTCTCAAAAAAAAAAGCAAAATGCTTGCCACACAAACGTGAGCAACCGAGTTCAGATCTCCAGCACCCAGCTAAAAAGCTACATGTGGTAGCATGCACCTGTAATTCCAATAATGGGAAAGTGAAAACAGGAGGTTCCCTGGAGCTCACAGACCATCTAGCCTGGGCAGGCTGATGAATTCTAGGATTAATGAGAAGCCATGTCTCAAAGAATACAGTCTGGAGAGTAATTGAGGAAGACACCCAACATTGACCTCTGGCCTCTGTACACATACAGACACACTTATACATGCACATGCTTATACATATACCACATACAGAGATACACATGCACACAGCATAAATAGAATGTCTTTCTAGTTCAGAAGAGCACTTATAAGGGTTGGATGATTGTTCTGTAGCCCATCTGCTGTCTCCACATTCACCTACGCTCTGACGCTCCGTTCCTTTCTAATGCTTACCTTTTAGGGATGAGGAGAATTTCTGTGCTACTGTGCCCAAGGATGGACGTTCCTATTCCCCTACTCTCTTTGCACAGACAGTCCGAGTTCTGAAGAAAATCAATAAGCCTGGGAATATGATCGTGGCTTTCAGTAACTTGGCAGAGAGAATCAAGGTAAGGACAAGGACATTATGTTTTCTCATAAGAAATGCCACACTGTCACCTCAACTCTGCCACTTTTGCCCTATTTCAGGGGGAAAAGGGGTACTGCCTAGAGGCATTGGAAACAGGTCCGTCAGTAACTGGGAACAGGACTGGAGAGCAGGCTCAGCGGTTAATAGCACTGACTGTTCTTCCAGATGTCCTGAGTTCAATTCCCAGCAACCACATGGTGCCTCACAACCACCAGTAATAATATCTAGTGCAGACACACATGTAGACAGAACACTGTATACATAATAAATGAATAAATCTTTAAAAAATAATAACTGGAAACAGCTATTTAACTAACTTGTACTCCTTCCAAGGGAGAGTACAAACAGAATTGAAGATGTGTCTACCAGGTGAAAAGAAAGTGTATTGGTTAAGTCCTTTTTTAGACTAACTTTTATGTCCCAGTGTTAGAAAAGATTTGAAAACCTAGTGTTAATGCAAAAGAACTTTTTGGAATAAAATTCAGGAAGAAGGGCAAGGGTTGCTGAGACATGGCTATAACCTTCACTCCCCTAGCTGAACTGAAACAGGAAGGTTGCAAGTTCAAGGCTAGTTTGAGCAATATAATGACATCATAACTCAAAATAACCCAAAACTGAGCAAAGATGAGTAGTTCACAGACACTGGTTTATATTGCTTTTCTCTGTTCTCTACATTCCTACTGATAGCTGGTTTATACTGAAATGCATTTTGGAGATTAAAATACTCTGTTATGCTCAGCTAACCCTTTCAGCTGGACAGTAGTAGAGCTCCATTAGAAATGGGAGAAAGGAAAAATATATGGCACAGAAATCTAATAGAGAATCTTCCAGGGTGTGCATTGGTGGCTCACACCTTTAATCCCAGAACTGGGGAGGCAGAGGCAGGCAGATCTCTTGAGTTTGAGGACAGCCTGATCTACAGATACAGTTCTAAGACAGCCAGGGCTACAGAGAAACCCCGTCTCCAAAGACCAAAAAGGAAAAAAAGAAAGAACAGAAAAGATTCTTTACTGGTGTCTGCCTTTCCTCAGTGAGTTTCTTTCTTTTTTATTTATTTATTTATTTGAGCTGGGCTTGATGTTGGCCTAGAGCTCAGCCAGACACACAGCCCTAAGGAAGTGAGTTACAGGATCAAATGTTGGACAGGCATTCTTGAATTTCTGTGCCTGCTTATATCAGAAACTACTCTTCAAACACAGGCTGTGTGAGTGACTCTGTAATTATGCAGCTAACAGCCTTCCCCCTTTCCCATCCCAGCATTCACAGCAGAATGCTGCCAGAAAGATGTCTTCTTTCTCCTGCTGATACTTGCATCCACTTCCAGCCATGACTCCCAGCAGCTGAGCCAACCTGCAGCAGAACTGCCTCTGCTTCTAAAACATGTGCCTTGGGCTTGTTCTTGAAAAAAACAAAGTAGAGATCTGTCATGTCTGTGAAGGGTTGCTGATGTCCACCATAAGGTGCAGTTACTCAGCAGTCTGGGAGCTGCACTGTGAGTTTGCTATAGAAACCGGATGTTGTTGCTTCAGTCTCTCGCAGACCTCCAGCAACAGGAAGAGGAGACATATGCAGATGCCTGTGACGAGTTCCTGGACCCCATCATGAGCACACTGATGTCTGACCCTGTGGTGCTTCCCTCTTCCAGAGTCACTGTGGACAGGTCCACCATCGCCAGGCATTTACTCAGGTATGCCTATCCACAGCATTGCCTCAGGAATGTGGCTGCATTAGCTTCCTATGTGTGCTCACCCAGTCGCTTAACATGGCACTTTGCACCATACAGATTGGAGACTCGGTGCTGTGGCACTTTGATATCACCTGTTTAAGATTTTAAAGATTTATAAGATAACTGTTTAGAGGTAATGTCTCTTACTTTACCTCTTCTCTCCTGTAAGTAATCTTAGCCAGGTGTGGCAGGAGCCTGGAATTCTAGCACTTGGAGACAGAAGCAGGAGGATTGCCATAACTTTGTTTTTTGGGGGTTTTTTTCTGTTTGTTTTTTGAGACAGGGTTTCTCTGTAGCTTTGGAACCTGTCCTAGAACTAGCTC
>LOJH01001418.1:34512-48760 GCA_001685095.1 Ellobius talpinus
CTCTGGAAGAGCAGTCAGTGCTCTTAACCGCTGAGCCATCTCTCCAGCCCCCAAGATCAGATTTCCAAATAGTTAAACTTCTAAATGTTCAGATAAAATATGAATAGAAAGCGAATTTTAAAAACGTGCTTCTGAGCTTATTTTGCTGTGTTTGGACGCTTAGTAATTCATTTCCTCCTCCCCTTCAGCAGCAGCCAAACAATAATGAGCTATTGAAGACCGTAGGGTGCCAGACTCTCTCCCTCCTACAGAACACTAACTAGTGGGCTAGTAAGCCGTTTCCCACATTTTCCCAAAGCATTTCTTGTTTTCAGCTTTCCATTTACTAAGATCATCATGCTATCTGTTGTAAACCGTTAGGATTTTTACATCAATACACCCAGAAGGCTTGATGCTATGGTGGTTTGAGGTGCGATTTTTAGTATTTCATATGGAATTTTTTTCCTAACAGGTGATTTTTGCATCATTTAGGTAGCTTGTATTCAGGAATTTAAAACTGGTTTTATTGATAAAATCAAAAATAAAACCCATTACCAACGTTATCTTTTGTCATACAACACATACCTCTTTAAAAAAAACACATATCTCCTTTTACTATTGTGAGTAATTGAAAGGTAATTTGTTCTCCAGAAGTACTGACAGGAGGCTCTGATGGGGCCGGAATTATCAGGTGGATTTCACTCTACAGCATAGGCTGCTGTATTAAATGTGACTAATCTCCCATTCTTCAGGGTATGTAGCTTTATTATCAGATCTCCCCAGGAAGATCAGCATCTGTTTTCTCTCCCCTTAACTAAGCTGGGGATCTTATTTGGGTTTCACCAGTTTTTCCATTAATGTCTTTCACTTCTAGGTCCCAGTCCAGGGTATTATCTTACAATTAGTTGTCGGTCTCTCCAGTCTCCCCTTTCTTAGGTCTGATCTTGATTCAGCAACTTTGAGGTATCTGCCTAGATATCCTGAAGAATGTTCCCCAAACTGGTCATCTTGAGTTTCTCTGCTGATTAGTCTGAAAATAGGGATTTTAGGAAGAACAACAGAGATGAGTTGCCCTGATCACATACCAGGAGGCTCGTGATACTCAGACCCATCGCTTTTTTTGGTTTTTCAAGACAGGGTTTCCCTGTGTAGGTTGGCTGTCCTGGAACTGGATCTGTAGACCAGGCTGACCTCAAACTCAGATCCATCCTCCTGCCTCTGCTTCCCAAGCGCTGGAATTAAAGATGTGAAACACCACTGCCTAGCCCATACCCATCTCCTGATCTAATAAGATCTTCTACTGATAACCAGTTGTTTTCACTTCTGCCTGTTTTTATTTTTGACAGTTTCATACATTTATATAATGAATTTTAGTCCTTTTCATACTCACACCATTCCCCTCCCTCTCCTAGACCTCTTCTCAGCAAGTCCACCTCCTACATTCACCCCCTCCAAAAAAGAATGTTATTTTACAATGATATAATGGTGGTGACCAGCCTTATGTCATCTTTTGTGTCTATACCCATTCTTTAGAAGCCAGTAACCAGAGCAGGAGAGTTTCTGTTAGAGTGGTGAATGGATCCATCTTCTATGTAGATCAAGTGGAATTCTGTGAGAAAGATCTGTCTCCATTTCTTCTTTTTTTCCCCATCTATTTTTTTCAATTGTACATTGCACTGGCTCATTTAAATTTATTCCATGCTTCTCATATCTAATGTGTCATTTATTGCTGAGATTGTGCCAGCCATGGCCATCTGTAGATCTTTTAAGTTGGCACCTCTGCCCCTTAACATGCCTCATCTTTTTGGTTCTACATGATGATGAATCTTTTTATTTTCTTGGCCCAGCCTTAGAATTGGCCATTTCTCCAAGAAGCCCTAGTTCCTTTTATTAAACAATGGAATTACAAATTATCATCTAGGTACTGGGTTTTTTTCTTGCTGCTAGAGTCCATTTTTAAAGTTGACTAAAGTGGACAGTTTCATTTGCTGTGGTAAACACCATAGCCAAAAGCAGTTGGGGAGGAAAGGGTGTGTTTCATCTTTACAGTGTGAAATCCATCATCCAGGGAAATCAGGGCAGGAAACTAGAGCCATCTTCTGAGGCAGAGACCATGGAGGAGTGCTGCTTACCGCTTGCTCCCCATGGTTTGTTTTGTTTTGGTTTTTTGGTTGGTTTTTGTTTGTTTCTGAAACAGGGTTTCCTATATGTTGCTCTGGCTGTCCTGGAACTCACTCCATCAACCAGGCTGGCCTCGAACTCACTCTGCCTCCCAAGTGCCGGAATTAGAGGTGTTTGCCACCACCACCCTACTCAGACTGCCTTTTTACAGCACCCAGACCTCCAGCCCAGGGGTTGCACCATCCTGAGTGAGCTGGACCCTCTCACACCAATCACCAATCAAGAAAATGCCCCACCGGCCAAAGTAGTAGGGGCATTTTCTTAATTGAGGTTCCTTCTTACCAAATGACTCTAGCTTGTGTCAAGTTGACACAAAATTAGCCCACACAACAGATATTCAGACACATACTTATATTTGCATGTTAGTCTGTAAAGAAAAATAAATGATGATCGAAATGGCTCAGTAGTTAAGAGCACTTCTTGCTCTTGCAGCTTCCTTTTTGTTCGTTTGGTTTCTTTTTTATGTATTTTATTATGTATACGATGTTCTGTATGCATTTATCTATGCAGGCCAGAAGAGGGCACCATATCTCATAGATGGTTATGAGCCACCATGTGGGTGCTGGGAATTGAATTCAAGACCTCTGGAAGAGCAGCCAGTGCTCTTAACCTCTGAGCCATCTCTCCAGCCCTGTTTTTTGTTTTTCCAGACAGGGTTTCTCTGTGTAGCTCTGGCTATCCTGGAACTCACTACGTAGACCAGGCTGGCCTCGAACTCAGAGATTTATCTCTGACTCCAAAGTACTGTGAAAGGCATGTGCCACCACCGCCCAGCTGCCTTTACAGTTTCTATATGTGTTTCTCTCCTCAGTTTGTGTGTCTCTGTCTCTCTTTGCCACAACTTCAGTCCAGAAACTTGCATGTGCTCTACCACTGAGCTACATCTCCACGCTCTGCTTATTTTGTCATTACTACTCCTACTGAATTCATTGATGTGAAATAGTGAACACATCGAGGAATTTTGGCTTATGATTCTAGGGAATTTCTAGCAGATTTAGGGGTTTGGTTGGTTGATTGGTTTTGGTCTTTCAAGACAGGGTTTCTCTGTGTAGCCGTGGCTGTCCTGGAATTCACTTTGTAGACCAGGGTGGCATTGAACTAACAGAGATCTCCTTGCCTCTGCCTCCCAAGTGCTGAGATCAAAGGTGTGCTCCACCACCACCCAGTATAGCCTAGTTTCAATTGCTGTTACCAATACATGTAAATTTCATTTGTATTATGAGTGCAGTTTTGAAAGGGGGTGCAACTGTGCTCTGGTGAAAGAGATTTAATCCAGCACATATTGCTAAGGGTACCAAAAATGGACACTAATTGATATAATTCCATCAGGACTTGTGGCCAATATCGTGATGAGCTTCAATCTTACTATTAAAAGATGCTGTTCTATGTAACTTCTTACCCTTCTGGACTCCTTCTCTTCAAATATGGTGTTTCTACAAAGAAAAATGAATAAATTGCTTTTTCTTTGTTTTCAAATTAGGGACCAGTAACTTTACAGTTAATTAGACTTGCCATTCAGAGGTGAGTAAATATTAGCTGGCCACTATTAAGTCCTAGCATAATTGACTGCTTAGAGCTTCCTGTCGGTTGAGTGGCCCTGTGACAAAGGTGTTCTGCATCTTTAAAAGCTTCTTGTTACCAGGGAGCAGCAGCTCTGACTTTTCACACCCACTGCACATTCGGTCCAAGCAGTGAGTGGATGTAATACATGAATAAATATTTGTGTCCAGCCCACACATCTGCTTCTTTCAGTCTCTAGTGAGTTTATCCTGGGTTTTTTCTTTTGTTATGTTTTGTTTTCCAGCTGCTGTGACTTACTCAAAGCCTCGATTGGCCACCTTTTGGCAATACGCCAAGGTTGAGCTGGTTCCCCCAACCCCTGCTGAACTCCCTGCAGCTATTCAGAGTGTGAAAAAAATAATTCAGAGTGCTAAAACTGGTAGCTTCAAACATCTTACAGTTAAGGTAACTATGGGCTGTGAAAAAGTATGTTTGTGATAGTGTCTTTATTGGGGAATTTTTCCAATTGTTTTGGTTAATATATCTATTTCCCAATAAAGTAGAATCCAACATAATGAGAGATAATCTTTTTTGGCTGCTAAGAAATTTTGTAATCTAGATAGAAATAATTCAGCTAATTCTTTGTCTTGGTCTAGTTTTGGTCTTAGAGCATAAAGGTGAGCATCTTGAATAACTGGCAGCCTTGATTTCCTTCCTAATATTAGCTAGTATAGTATAATCTGATGGCTGCCTTTACTGGGTTTTGTTGTTGTTGTTAGTTTGGTTTGGTTTTGTCCTAGAATTATCCCCATTTCAGCTAAAATAAAAAAAAAAACTCTAGAATTACTACGCAGAACAAAAATACTAAAATCTGGGTTTTCAAATTGCATGTATGTTAAAGGCCACAAGAATTGGAACTTTTAAGTTCCAGTTTTAGTAACTGCTGGGGCTAGAGCCCTCACCTGGGGAGTGGGTGATAGGAGGCTTCTAGTGGCCTCTGGCATAACCGAAGGGAAAATGACCTCCAGAAATGCCCCTATTGATAGTAGTAAAGGCATCTAAGTATTTTTTTCCAAGTAGAAGTAGTTTCTAGATCCAAGTTTGTGTTTGAATGAAACAGTGCTTTCTAGAACCATGTGTGGGTTTTTTTTTTCCTCTTCAAGGGCTTAGAACATAAAATGAATATTGAATACTTGGAAAGAATTAAACCAAATAATAGTAAATAAAAATGAAGAAAATGAGGTGTAAAAGGGAAGAAGACAGTTCTTCATCTTTGATGGACAGAACAAGCCTTCCTATGAGTGTCCTGTCTGATGTTTGAACCACTTCCAGGATGTGGGTTGTTTTAGGGCCCATAAAGTGTCTCATAAAGTAATAATGAAAGGGTTAAGTCAGTTCAGGTCTTTAAAAATTCCTTTGAAAGAATTTATAAGCTCAGGCCCGTTTGGCTTACAAAATTGAAAATTCAAGGTTCTCAGAAGTTGAACATTGAACAGTAATTCCTGACTTTGGCTAAAACTCTTCTGTAGTTTTGAATAGCATCCTTATGTTCTCTCTCAATCTGAGAGAATAGTTTCAAATATGTGTTGGGTTTTTTTTTTATTTGTTTATTTTTTAAAGTATCTTAAAATTTGTGCTTTCTCTTTTCCAGGAAGCTGTGCTGAATGGTTTGGTGGCCACTGAGGTGTGGATGTGGTTTTATGTCGGAGAGATCATAGGCAAACGTGGCATCGTAGGCTATGATGTGTGAAGACTGACCTTCACATCTGATTTTCAGTTCTTTCAATATTCTTGGACCACATGTAATGAGACTGCTATCTGAATAAAATACCAACTGTCAAATAGCAGTGTTTCTCTCAAGGACTGCATAGGCGGTCACAGTTTTTCCTTTTCTGATAGTAAGTTGCGTTGTCTTTGGCCTTGTTACATTGGTACAGGTTTGAATGTGTGTCTATTTAACCTACAGTTAGAAAAGATGAATGTGAATATAAATATATATGTATATATATACATGGTACATAATACATGATGATACAATTTTAATTCAGAGGTTTAAAACATGCAAGCATAGTGGCCCACATCTGTAGGCTTAGCAATTGGGAGGTAGAGTTGAGAGATCACAACAGATTCGAAGACAAGTTTGTCTACATAGTTCCAGGCAGCCATAGTTATACAATGAAACTCTTATCTTTAAAAAGAGACACCAAAAATTTAAGCAGATGTAGTGGCATACACTAGCGACTGAAAAGGCTGAAGTAAGATCACTTGAATCGAGGAGTTCAAGACCAGCCTGATCATACAATATAATGAGACCTTGTCTCAAAAGGAGATATGGGGGAGGGACAGGAGTTTAAGGTCAACTTGGGCTATATGAGGCCTCATCTCAAAAATAATAATTACAAAAAAGAAAATTGGATTATTTGTCTTAACTATTCTGTAAGTGTTGGGGGTACTTGTCAATTTGAATATTTGCCTCAAGAAAGAATAGTAGGGGGTAGTATTCTTAGATGTATGTTTATAATAACTTTGACAGTAAAATAAGGTGGAAGAGCTATGTAACGGGATGGTCTGGTGTGGTGGCATACTCCTCTTATCCCAGCTCTTATGAGGCAGAAGCAGGCAGATCTTTGAGTTCAAAGCTTTCCCCGTCTGCGTACCTAGTGCTAGAACAGCCAGGACTATGTAGATAGGCCCTATCTCTCTCTCCCTTATAAAAGAAAAAATCTAACTGGGGCGTATCATATTCATCTGGTTTTATGACTTTGGTAGCTTTGCAAGATGCAGTAGATAAGAATTAGGACAGTGTCATCCAAGAGTAAGTGGTGGATTATAGCCTGAAGTAAACAGTGATTAGCATCAGTTTGTAAGAGGAGGTTCTGATCAGCATTGCCTTCTGCTGCAGCCTGACAGTCTCTGCTTGGCAGATGGGTGTTTCTAACCCATTCTTAATCATTACAAGGTTGTTGTACATTTCTTTTTTTTTCCTCCCTGCCCCTACATTTCTTGTAAAAGCATATGGTCTACAGTACAATATTGATCATGGTGTTCAGCTTTTGTCCTCTTAATCCCACATTTGTATCCTGCATTTGGAACAGTGCTCCTATACCCTAATGAAGAAACAGCACAGCTTTTCTAGAGATGACAAGGTCACTGTGGAGACTGCTACTCTTCCAAGATATGAAGTGGTGTTCAACAACTTACGCAGGAACTCAAGTAATCAAAACTGAAGCCACCCTGTTTCCAGAAGTATCTGTCGTATAGGTTGCATCAAAGTGAAGGACTGCCAAGGACTTCTGTGATGGTTTAGGGGAATTTCTCTTCCATTGTAGTACATGACTAGTAAAATTAACCAGGCGAAACACATAACGAAGCTGTGAAGTGAGTCAGTGCCTGCTGTAGCTCACAAAAGTTCATGTAACGTAATGCTCCTTTTTTAAGCAACAGTCACAACAGAAGGCCCTCAGTTTCTACTCCACTACTTCCTCCTTTACCCTACAGCACACCTCTGTCTGACTAACTAATGTGTATCTAGAGTCCCTTAGATTAGAATAGCAGTGGGCTGCTGTAGTCATTGCTGGATTTCACCAGGCTGCTTGCCTTCAGTGCCTCCACATACCTTACCTCCTAGCAGAGAACTGTATGGGTTTCATGAAAGTTGTGAATGCTGAGTGCTTTTTGTTGTTGTAGTTCAGTTGTTTATGTGTACCGTCTAAGTTCCGAGTACTTCCTAGACATAGAAACCTGTTCAAGACTCTTCCCTCTCCTGAGACCCCATTCTGGTTTTTAGATGAGAACAGAGGAAGATGCACTTGAAAGAGGCTAACCCAGACTACTTTGAGAAGTTTGACCAAGAGAGGTCTGGAGATAACCTAAAATAAACCAGGGAGGCACACTTGCTCTCAATTACATCACTCAAGACTGAGGCAAGAGGTTCAAGAGTACAAGGCTAGACTAGGCTACTTAGAGCCCCTGTCTCAAACCAGGAGAATATAAGAAGGGAGTAAGGTATGGGACAACCACAAAGCTAGTCTGTGGTGAAAAACAGGTGTGCACCTGTAATGCCAACAGGGAAAATTGAACAGGACAATCAAAAGGTCAAGGTCAGGGCCTGAAGGCTTATCTGGAGCACTGGCTGCTCTCTTCCAAGAAAACCCAGGTTCAAATCCCAGCACTCTCATGGCAGCTAACAACCATCTCTTAACTCCAGGTCCAGGGGATCCAGTGCCCACTTCTGGCCTCTGGGCACCAGGCACACACATAGTGAGCAGACATACATGCAATGTAGGTTAAACACCCATACACAAAAAAATTATAGATACATAGACAGATTTGTTCTTTGAGACAGGCTTTTTCTGTGTAACAGCCCTGGCCATCCTGGAGCTCACTTTGTAGACTAGGCTGGCAGGTAGATCTCTGAATTTGAAGCCAGCCTAGTCTACAGAGTGAGTTCCATGACAGCCAGAGCTGTTACACACAGAAACCCTGTCTCAGAGAAGAACAGAAAAAGTAGCACCTGAAATTTCTGGCACAGTGGGCACTCTGGAAGAACAGTATGAAGTAGTGGATGGGACAGGAGTAAGGGGTAAAGCCAGAATGTTGATAAGAACATGAAACACCTTTTATGCCATATTAAGAATTGCTCTGCCTGGTTGTGTACAGCAGCAGAATATGCTGAAGATCCTTAAGCAGAAGGATCATGAGGCCAGCCTGGCTATTCCGTGGAGCCAGAAAGATGACTCAGTGGGTAAAGCTACTTGCCACCAAACCTGATACTTAAATTCAAATTAACACACATGGTTAAGGAGAGAAGCAACTCCTGCGAGGTGTCCACTGACCTTCACATGTACTCAGCCATACCCATCTGCCAATACAATTTCTTTTTAGGAAAAGGATTTGATTGGGACTGGAGATGTGCAGCTCAGTTGGCAGATTTCTTGCCTGGCACACACAAGGCCTTGGGCTCAATTCTCAGCATTGCATAAACCAGGCCTGTGACACGTGGCCTATAATCCCAGCACTTGAGAAGTTGAGGGAAGAAGATCTCTGAATTTGAAGGCAGACTGGTCTACAGAGCCAGTTCCAGGGCAGACTCCAAAGCTACAGAGAAATTCTGTCTCAAAAAAAGACAAAACAAACACATAATGTCAGTAAACAGCAAAGACTTTTTGTTGAGTCTTACTTTGCTTTTTTGCAGACTTTTTATGTGTAGGAATGTTTTGCCTTCAAGTACTTATGTGCACCAAATGTGTGCCTGGTGCTCGAGGTCTAAAAGAGAGTGTTGGATTTCCTGGAACGGGTTACAAATGGTTGGAGCCACTATACTGGTGCCAGGAACCAATTCCAGGTCCTGTTTGAAAATCAACAAGTGCTTCTTAACTGCTTGTCCTCTCTCCAGCCTCGGACTCTTTCCTTATTTTAAGAGTAATGTGAAGGCAAACGTGCTGCACACACAGAATCCCAGCACTTCAGAGGCAGAGGCCAGCTAGGGCTACAAAACAGAGACCCCCGGGAAAGCAACCCCTAGGGGTAGCACATCTGCCTCGTATGAACAAGGCCCTGGGTTTGATCACCAGTGCTGCCAAAAGAGACAGAAGAGAGAAAGTGTGTGTGTGTGTGTGTGTGTGTGTGTGTGTGTGCGCGCGCGCGCGTGTAACCAGGTAGCCTCAACTGGCATTGAGCTCACTATGTAGATGAGCTGATGTGGAACTCTCAGAGATCCTCCTGCCTCAGCCTCTGCCTCTGCCTCCCGAGTGCTGAGTTTAAAGTTGTGTGCCACCACCACCCAATTAGCTGTTTATATTTTTAAAACACTTGTACTGACTGCCTCATTTAACCCTCCACTTTCTTTAAGATGCATTACATTTACCCTCCTAACAGATCAAAAGGTCAAGCTCTGAGCAGGGACAACAATGAAGACTGGCTGGCTAGAACTTGTGGGTAGGAAGGAAGGAAGCACGAATGGGGTCCATGCAACAGTGCTCTGCTGCAGTCTGCCCCAGCTACGCTCATGATCCCCTGCTAGACCGATGCCCCTGAGATGTATTTCCATAGATCATCCTGCTTTCCTACTGCCTCAGCTGTGTTTTGAGCCACTCTCAAGCTATGCCAAGATTTATTGCCTCCTAGGCAGCAATCTTCCTAACCCTAAATACCATATAGCTTTGTGGGACTTCTTATCCCTTAATTAGCTTGATTTTCATTTCTACAAGGACACGAATTGCCCTGACTGTGCCCTCTGGTGATGAGCACCAGCACAGTGCGTCAGGAACACGCCATAGCAATGCACTTTCCTGTACCCACACAGAAGCCTCCCATACTAATTAGAACACTGGCACGTATGGCCCTTGACAATCTATCTTAGACTTGGCCTTAATACCATTTTCAGCTACCAAATATTGTTTGGTCACATAGTTTCTAATCAGTTCTCATAAAAACACAACTTTTAAATATTAAGTCATGTGATTGTCTACTACTGCCTATGATTACCTCCGGATCACCAGATCATCCCCTTTTTTCTCTTGACCATTTTGTCTCCTGGTTCGTTGTCATTCTATAACAGTGGTTCTGAGCCTTCCTAACCCTGCGATCCTTCAATACAGTTCCTCATGTCATGGTGACTCTCAGCCATAAAATTACTTGGTTGCTATTTCATAACTAATTTTACTACTGTCACAAATCGTAATGTAACTATCTGATGTGTAGGATGTCTGATATGTGACACACCTCCCATGAGGGGTCACGACCCACAGGTTAAGAACCCACTGCTATACTACTTGGCAATTTCAACATAGATGTGGGTCATTGGTTTCCAAACAACGGTCCCTGGACCACAGTAGTATCACTTTTACCAAGAATATTTTTTTAAAAAATTTATATGTTTGTGGAACACTTGTGGTGAAGAGAGGATAACATGTAGGAGCTAATTCTCTCCCAAAATGTGGTTTCCAGGGATCAAACTCAGGTCTTCAGATTGGAGGCAAGCACCCTTACATGCTGAGCCATCTTGCCAGCCCTCACCAAGGATCTTAGAAATGAAAGTTCCCAGGTTCTATCCCAGAAAACCTGGAAGTAGAAACTTGCAGTCTGCATTTTGTTGGCTTTCCATGTAATTCTAAAGCATGCTTAACTTTGAGAAAAATCCACATAAATGATCCAACAGCCTGAGCTCTCAGCTCCTCTCCAAACTCCCCAACAGTTAGCCTTTCGTCTTCCTTTAGCCCTGCTTCCATGGCCTTAAAACACAGCATCCCTGTCTAACCACCTGCCAGCCCATTCTCATAAATGCTCAACTGCATTTATCTGAATACACTTTGACCATGAGCAAACTCATCCTCAGAACCCCGACTTTTCCCTCATTTTCCAAATTTATTTATGGTCTATAGTCTGTGGTTATCATTCTTTAGAACACACCCTCAACTTCCTTGCCTCTCACCATGGAACTCATTTGCCAAAACCACATCCTTGGTTTAGTCCAACTGCCTTAACTACTCTACGCTTCACCCATGAAGCTAAGTGAAGCTGGAGAAAACAACTGAGATGACTGGTTTCATTTCAGACCCACAATCAGACCCTCAAGACAGCACTTCATAAGACCTGCCAATCATGTTGTATTTCTCTTCCTTAGGCCATGATTATTTCCATCGACAGATGATCTTGCTTCCCACTTGACTAAGAAAATGTAAGCAGTTGGAGAGCTTCCACTTCCTAGACATCATCTACACACCTACCACTGTTTGCACCCATATAAATATAGATGCAGGAGTGAGTCAGCTGGCACCGGCTCTGGAGCAGGCTCAGCCTGCAGGCCTTCAGGAAGTGAGTCCCCCTGGGCCTGCATCTCCCCCTGTGGCAGACTGCCACCAAACCCTGCTGTTTATCAGCCGAAGACCAAACACAGCAAGTGGTGCACTTTGCCTGAACTAGGTGCGGCAGATTGCAAGCTCCAAGCACACAGAACTCATCCGTACACATTGCAATGGACAGAATGAACATACCCCTTCAGGATCCACGCTTTATATACAAACACCCTCCGCCCCAGGACCTGCCCCTTCTACCTGGCACATCACAGGTCCCCCTTCTTCAGTTCATCACCTCTTTTGAGAAGTCTCTTCAGATTTTCCCAAACTGCCCCCTTGCCTACCCACGGATGCCTTGTACAGCCCACACCATTGCACTATAGTGCTGTATTTACCTTTACGTCCCTCGCTAAACTGTAAGCTTCTTAAGGAAGACATGGTATCCAAGTCTCTTTGCAATCCTAGCCTATCACATTATCTGGCCTGTATACAGTAGGGTTTTAAGCGATGAGAAAAGCAGACTCCACTTGCTGTGTTTGGTCCTGGGCTGATAAACAGCAGGGTTTTGTGGCAGCCTGCCACATGGGGAGATGCAGGCCCCGGGGGACTCACTTTCTGAAGGCCTGCAGGCTGAGACTGCTCCAGAGCCAATGCCAGCTGAGTCACTCCCGAATCTCAACCTCCTGCGTTCAAACCGATTTGGATGCTGGTTCACGGTGTTGCTTGCCTGGCTGTTCATGCAGGGATGCCTCTGCCTGCGGCCTAGGAAGGAGGAGCCAGGAGGTGGGCAGCTGAAGAGCCTTGACGGAGGACTTACACAATAGACTCCTGAAAAAATCCCTGGAATGCTTCAGAAACCTAACATCTGAACTCTTTCTTTGCCAAGCCTGCATTTCAGAGTACATCCTCAGTGCAGCTGAGAGAACACCATGAATAACATGCTTTTCTTTATAGGATTTTCAACATGCACCCTACGGATGGGCATTGATGAGAATTATACCTTGGTCTTCTTGTGAGAAGCAAGAAAGGTTGTCTTCAGAATCTCCAGTACCCGTGTTGTCAAATTCAAAAGCAATTAAAACACTGTTGTGTGGTTTGGAATTATAGCTTACATGTTAAACTATCTACCATTTCCCCTAAGGACAGCCCACACTTTTACCCTGATGTCATCTCACTCTGGGTCTCAAGAGGGTAGGGAATTCAATAAAGCAGGTTAATTAAGCCAAATATGGTAGCGCGCACCTCTAATGCCAGCACTCTTAAAGCAGAGACAAAAGGATGGCTCTATGTTCATTCAATTCCAGCCATCAACAGGGTGAGTTCTAGGCTAACAGAACTGCAAAGTAGATCCTGCTTCAAACAAAAGCAAACTGGTAAGTGTTCTAATACACCATCAATGAGAATACCATGGGAGAGTGACTACCAAGTCTAGTGACACTCGGAGTCATGGAGCAAAAGTCAGGTAATACAGGTGGGGAAAATGAATGCACCAGGAATCAAGTAAACATTAAGAGTGGGGGTTCACTTGCGCCTTATTGCAGTTTTGTCTACCTTGTATACGTCGGTTTGTTATATGATATCCAAGTGACTACCACAGCCTACAATGGCAAACTAATTTTATTCCTGTCTTTTGTTTGTTTTGTTTTTCAAGACAGGGTTTGTCTGTATAGCCCTGGCTGTCCTGGAACTCACTATGTTCGACCAGGCTGGCCTTGAATTTACAGAGATCCACCTGCCTCTGCTTTTGCCCCCAAAGTGCTGGGATTAAAATGGTGTGTGTCACCACTGCCTGGCTTAATTTTTTACTTATAAAACCTTTTTGCTTTAACTTTTTTTTTGTTTTTTGAGACAGGGTTCTCTGTAACTTTGGAGCCTATCCTGGAACTAGCTCTTGTAGACCAGGTTGGCTTTGAACACACAGAGATCCGCCTGCCTCTGCCTCCCGAGTGCTGGGATTAAAAGCGTGCGCCACCACCGCCCAGCCGCCTTAACTTTTTACATTTACTTATTATTATCATGTATGTATTAATGTGTTTGAGCATGGTATATGTGTATGTGAATATGCACATGTGTGTGGGGGTGTGCACCTGTGGTCATCTGAAGAACCCAGAACATTAGAGTGCTGTCATTCTCCACTTTATTCTCTTCAGACAGGTCTCTCCTTGTACCTGGAGCTCGCCTGGCAGCCAGCAGGCTCCAGCAATACCCCTGTCTCTGACTCTTCTATGCCCTCTTCTCCCAGAGTTGAGGTTACAGGTGTATGAGAACATGCCCAGCTTTTTACATGGATTCTGGGGGATTTAACTCGGGGTCTCATGCTTGCATAGTTACCCACTGAACTAGCTCCACAACCTTTCAATTTAGATTTACTTTTTAAAAGAAAAAATATTTATTTCAGTTTTTTGAGACAGGGTTTCACTCTATCTCAAGCTGTAGCTCTCTATGTAGATCAAGCTGGCCTCGAAATTACAGTGATTCTCCTGCCTCTGCTTCGTACGTGCTGAGTTTACGCGGACATGCCACTGCACACACTCAGCTTTTTGTTTGTTTGTTTCTTGTTTTGTTTTTTTGGGGGGTGGCGGGTTTTGAAACAGGTGTCTTTACATCTGTGTATCTTTGGCTGTCCTGGAACTCATTTCGTAGACCAGGCTGGCTTCGAACCCACAGAGATCTGCCTGGCTCTGCCTCCCAAGTGCTACTGGAATTAAAGCCATGTGCCACCATGCCCAGCATTGTTTTTAGAGACAGGGTTTCTCTGTGTAGCCCTGGCTGTCCTGGAACTCACTCTGTAG
>LOJH01001419.1:0-13118 GCA_001685095.1 Ellobius talpinus
ACAGAGAGAGAGACAGAGAGAGAGACAGAGAGAGAGACAGAGAGAGAGAGAGACCAGGTGGGGGAAAGGGTCCTAATATCTTCTTCAAGGGCACACCACCAATGATGGAACTGTCTTTTATTGGGCTCCACTTCCTGAGAGATAGACCACTTCCCAATAGCACCTCAGGCAGTTGAGTCTTTAGTTCCATCACATTTGGTATGAGACTTTGAATAATATATAGATAAACAGAAATTTCTGGAAGTATACAGGGGGGCTATGGGCTAAATAGTTCACATGACTTTCCAATGCATTTCCTATTACTCAGGGTTGAATAAGTAAGTGATTCATGGTAAATGGATAAAAGAAGGAGACCCAGCAATTGCTGCCAAGAGAAATGTACTTACTTGAAGTGTATTTCCTTATAACACAAGGCAGGGGGAATGTGCTGTGTGCTGGAACCCAGGCTTCTCTTCTTTGGGCCTCTGACTTTCTGCGGGTCCCGCCCACCTGTCACTATCTTTCCATCAACTTTGAGAAACGTCAGTGGTAGAAAGATTTGCAAGTGCTAAGGTCCTGTGTCCAGCCATTGTCTTTGGGTTTTGAAAACAAGGAAACTTGTTCTAGTTTCTTCTCTATCCCCCTATTCTGCAAACAAAAACTTCTTTTCTTTTCCCTGCATTTCAGCGAACACATCTGAAGAACTCAGTGTCTCGTCTGTAAAATGGACTCCTTATCCTCTCATTGCCTGATAGCCAGCACTGAGTTCACAGCAATGCTGAGGACACAGTGCTATGCAGACACAGCTGGGTGCTGCTGAAGTAATAAACAGCAGGAACTGTGCTCCTATCTAGTCCTGCCATGTTGCCGAAGCCGAGTCACTTCACTGAGTCTACAGAAGGTAATTTTACAGGCTTCGAGCCGCATACGCACTCAGGAAATATTTGTTGACAAAACAAACCAATTTATTTGTGAGTGAGGAGTCTGTGCTGGAGGCTGTGTTCTGTAAAATTGACTGGCCTACTTAGAGTGAGGTGATCTTTCTGGTCAGTCTCCTCCTCAGAGGGTTCTATTTTTATTTTAATTGAGGAGCAGTTATAAAAGCTAATTGACTATCTGCAGTTTCTGGCAACTATTCCCTCTGTCCGTCAACCTCAATGCCCAATAGATGCTCAGAGGTTCCCACCTGGGCACAGTTCTCAGATGGAGCACAATCCCAAGATTAATGCTTCTGACCTGTCAGACACAGACTTGGGCTTTCTCAAAAAGAATAAATCCAACTCAAGCAAATCAGCAATTAATGCCACGAAACCCAGCTCAGCAGAATCTCAGTTGGAACAAAAATTGAGACATAATGCAGCGAAAGACATAGTGCAGCGAAAGAACAGCTGGCCAAGGTCACTAGTTTTAAAAAGAAGTTCAGTACACTCTGTCATTGAAATGAAAGCAAAGATACAGGCCTTTGTAGTCTACGTAAACATGAACTTCTCTCAGAAACTCAGAACTGGGTTCCTTAATTATCCTCATTTGGCTCCTGTGGCTGTGATAAACACCAAAACCAAAGGCAACTTGGGAGCAAAGGGTTCTGTTATCAGAGATGACCCTCATAGTCTCAGGCATTTAATGCTTGGTCCCAGTTGGTGGCTGTCTAGGGAGGTTTCATAGGTGTGGCCTTGTTGGAAAAAGTGTGTCATCATAGGTGGGCTTTCAGATTTTAAAAGCCTCAGGGCATTTCTAGTTCTTTCTCTCTGTCTCATGGTTGCAGTTTAAGATAACTGTCAGTTTGCTGCTGGCACACAGGGAGGGAGTGCACGGTTTTTCTCACTAATCCGTTGAAGTGTGTGGTGAACCGGAAATAGGGAGAAAGTGCAGCATGAACCCTGTCTGTCCAGAGTGGGCGAGGCCATTGGCATTCTCTGATGTCTTTGTATCAGTCACTTTTCTGTTGCTGTTATGAAACACCCTAATCAAAGCAATGTAAAGAAGGAAGAATGTATGTGGGTGTATGGTTCCAGAGAATTAGAGGCCGTAACAGTGGGGAAGGAGGTAGCAGGCATAGCAGCTGGGGCAGAAGCTGGGGGCTCACATTTGAACCTCAAACACAGAATAGAAGGACTGCACTATGTGTGGTTTGCAACCTCAAAACCTGCCCCCAGGGTCATACTCCTAAGCCTTGCCCAAGCAGAACCAAGGATCAAGTATTCAAATACCTGAGACTACCATTTTAAACCCCTTGAACCTCCTCTTGCCTCTGGGCCTCCTTCTCAGGTATTCATATATTGGAATTAGATTTCAAAGTCTAGTAAAACCACTGGATTTGGTATTTTTCTTTGTTACCATATTTTAAACTTTACTCTGCTTGGGACTATCAGTAATACTATAGAAGCCATCACAGGCCAAATTCTCATGGCTCAAGGAAGAGACCCAAGCAGTACAGCTGTGAAAACAGAGGCAACAAAGGAGGAGAAAGTTTGACATAGGTCTCATGTTTCTCAATAAGAGAGGGAAGGAGGTTTTTAATGGCACAGATTGACAGAAGGACCATGAAATGAGTGCCCTAAGCCCTGCTGAGTTATTAACCTTGAGTGTGGAGGAACGGGGACAGCCTCCCCTCAATGGAGTTACAAAAAAGGGTGGACTTTGTAAAGAATAATCGTTATTACTTAAATGGAGTGTGGAAGGAGGAGTTATGAGAAGCAGTTTAAATTTAAAATGGCCAATTTGACACACAATTTTCCAGGTCAGAAGTGGAATCTTCTTTAGAAAATGATTAATCAGGAGTTGGAATGATGGCACAGTGGGTAAAATATGCTTGCCTTGCCTGAATGAGAATTTGAGTTCTACCCCCAGAACACTCCCGATATGGCAGCACACACAGAGAATCCCAGCACTACCAAAGCAGATACAGGAGGATACCAGGGGCTGCTCCCAGTCTAACCTAACTCATGGGCTTCAGGTCAATGAGAGATGGATATTTCTGAGGAATGGCACTCAAGGTTGTCCTCTGGTTTACACACACACACATACACACACACACAGAGTCATGCATACATACACAGAAGAAAGATGAACTGAGAAGGAAGCATGTTTCTGTAAACTGATTATATAAGCAATCAAAGAGAGTGATGCATATTTTACACCAAATGATGATGACAAGTGAGGCTGAGGGGAAAGCTGGGTCACAGAACTGGGCATGAAACATTGTTGAAAACTCTGGTCTCCCAACACTCTTGGACTCGGAATAGTATGAGATTGTCATGGGCAACCTTTGAGGAAAAAATATGATCAAAATTATCTTCTTTTAGAAAATGCAGTCCTGGGACAAATCAGAAAGTTGAAATATGGGAAATGGGCAGGGTAGCCAGGAGGGAGAACTAGGAAACCATACTGTTAAGTATTTTCTTAAGACAAACCTCTCTGTCAATGCAAATAATCCCAATCAGACCAAATCAGACCAAATAAAAGATGTCCAGGTTTAATTGGGTGTCTGTGCTCTCAGGTGGTCCCAGGAAAATATGGAGGGGGGAGGAAAGCCAAAACAACCACCAAAGAGGAAAAGGGGAGATCACATGTTTATTCTCTGGGGAGCAGTTTAAATAGCCTGTGGGAGTGGTCTTGACCTTCCCTGAGGAGGGGTCACCATTTGGTGGGCTTCCTTGACCCTCCCTGGGGAGGGGTCACCATTTGGTGGGCTTTCTTGGAGGTGAAGTTTTGACTGAGACAACTCTCAGGGGAGGGAGCTTGGAATGAGGATTTCTGCCCAGCATTCCAAAAATGGATGCCAGGGGGCTGGGGTGAAGCCCCTGACTAAATATTCCAGACTCTTTGAGGGGTGCCAGGGAGCTGAGGTGATGCTTCTGACCAAACATTACAGACTCTCTTTGGATAAAGGGGCACCGGCTCAAGACTGGTTGCTTCTTGTGTGCATGGGGTGAAGAGAGAGGGGAGAGCTGGGAGTTGGTGGGCTCATGCTCAGTGAGAGGTGTGGCTGGAGAGGCATCAGGATTACTGCCATCCTGGAGATGTTCCTTGAGGGAGATGAGAAGGCAGGTGCCTCGTAGGCAGTGGAAGTCTAGGGCAATATCATGCCAGATGGCCATTTATACCACATTTGTAGCAGGCTCCTGGTGAGGTTGATTTATGCTGAGCTCCTGCGAGATGAAGCCTCGTGGTTGACTTCCCTTGTCCCTCTTCTGGGAGTTGCGGTGGCCTCAGGGCAGCTGCTAGGCTTGGAGCATTGCCACCTGCACCCTCCTCTGTTGGGAAGATTCAGCTGTCTCTTCTTGGGCATTAAAAACCTTAAGGCCATTTTCACCAATTCCTGTATGGGGGTTTGGGGACCTTCCTCGGCCTTTTTAATTTTTTTTTTCTGATCTCTGGTGCTGAATGAGAAATGAAGTGGTTAGCCAGGACCATGACTCCCACTGGGGAGGCTGGGTCCAGTCTAGTATACTCAACCATGGTCTTGTAATTGTTTGGAAAAAAAAATATGGCCAGATTTTCATCAGCTAGCTGTGTGATTTCTCGAAGTTTGTCAAAATTAACTACTTTTTCTGAAACCATCTCCATACCTTAAAAGAGTCAGCGGACCATGATGTCCCACCTCTGTCGGCAGTTTTAACCTGGTTGATAATCCCAGTATGGTTCTGTGGCTGGCATGGCCACTTTCCCGACAGGGACTGTACTGTCTACTAGGTGGGTCTGATCTGCACACTGTTTAGCTGCTGCCTGAATTCTACTTCACTCTTCAGTAGTGAGAGTAGAGGCCTGGATGACATAGAAATCATGCCAGGTTAAATCGGAGGCCTGGGACAGATACCAAAACTCCTTAATATAAACAAAGGATTAGCAGAGAAGGAACCCAACTGCTTTTCTGTTTGAGAGAGGTCCAGAAGAGAGAAAGGAACATGGGCTTTAATAATGCCATCAGCTCCTGCTACCTCCTGGAGAGGGCAAAGAAGTACAGGGTTATGGTGGGATCTGGTATGAGAGAAGACAGGGGAGGATTGGGAGGGGTTAGGCCAGTGTATAGAAGGGGTCCAAGAGGGAAAGGGAGAGGTGGTAGGAGGAAGGGGAGGGGAGGAAGGTGGGTAAGGGGGAGGAAGTTGGCCTTGACCTCTTGTATGGCTGGGGAGGGAGTGGGGAGAGGTATGTAGGAGGAGGAATGTGGAGAATGTTGTTTTACAGGAAGGGGCTGGATAGTTAGGGTTCGAGGGAGGAGGCGAGGGGTCAGT
The DNA here is from genome assembly GCA_001685095.1 of Ellobius talpinus. Lineage (NCBI taxonomy): Eukaryota > Metazoa > Chordata > Mammalia > Rodentia > Cricetidae > Ellobius > Ellobius talpinus. The sequence continues at coordinate 5,214 of LOJH01001419.1, forward strand.
GTCTCTGGCAGTATGGTCATGGCAGAACTTTTAGGGTTCCAATTCCCAGATGGTTAGGAATCTGGAGGCACTATAACTCTGGTGACCAAAACCAGTCCTATAAGACACTGGCTACCAAGGAAGGGACAAGAGCACAGTGCCCAGAAACCATGGACATATGAGAGTTCTGTCCATTTATCCCTATGGCAGCAAAAATTTTCAGGTCCCAGACGATGGAAAATTAAAAAGTTCTTTCTGGTGGCCATCATGTCCCATTGTCAAGGTCATACCGAGGCCAAATCTTAGTGCATAGAGGAATTAGCCATTCGGGACAGATTGTATCGAACAGTCTCAATTTATAAAGATTTTGTAATAGGCAGCCCAGGGCCGATAGAAGATCTAGCTTCAAATTGCAAAAGCCCATTTAGAAGTCTATGCCAAATCTTGGGACTCAAGCCTGTCACAGTGTGTCCACTGGAACAAAGCTCTTCAGTCAAAAACTGAGGGTCATGAGAGATAAGTAACAGATGTCTCTGTTCACCCAGTCCTACCTCAGCGAGACCTGGATCACCGCTTGAATCAGGCACTTGGCACAGGCCTGTGACTTCAACAGGAAAGCCCGAAAGTTGACAAACATAAAGATAAATGTGTCCCCGGGCCCTACAGGCATGTACTCAAAAAGGGGAACACACCGAGAAGAAGCCGATCTTAGCCTGGCAGAGAACACGTATGAGAAGGGTGTTTTCCAACACATGACCCTGAGCCTGTGGGAAAAACAGCCTCCTCCTACGGGACCTCCAAATATTAAGTATTTTCTTAAGACAAACCTCTCTGCCAATGCAAATAATCCCAATCAGACCAAATCAGACTGAATGAAAGAATTGGGTGCCTGTACTCTCAGGTGGTCACAGGAAAATACGGAGGAGGGAAGGAAAGCCAAAATGACCACTGGAGAGGAAAAGGGAAGGTCGTGTGTTTATTCTCTGGGGGGGAGGGGAGTTTAAATAGCCTGTGGGAGTGGCCTTGACCTTCCCTGGGGAGGGGGTCACCATTTGGCAGGCTTCCTTGACCCTCCCTGGGAGGGGTCACCATTGGTGGGCTTTCTCAGAGGTGGAGTTTGGACTGAGGCAACTCCCAGGGGAGGGAGCTTGGAATGGGGCTTTCTGCCCAACATTCCAAAGATGGATGCCAGGGGACTGGGATGAAGCCCCCAACTAAACACATACTTGTTTAAGATGTTGCAATTTGTATAAAATGTGGAAATTTAATTGGTAAGAAATGAATCTCTTCTTTTTCTGAGTGTCTGCTGCATCCATTTTTACTGTACTTATGCCATTGATCCATACTGCATTATGTCTTTCTGCTTCCATGGTTGCTAGGGACAGAGCCCATCCCAAACAGATGCCTCTTTTTATATGTGTATCTCAAGGGCAGAGTGGGCCAGATTCAGGAAGACATTCGGCAAAAGCGAAGCTGATGTAATAGGTAATACATATGGTGGATGGGGATCCAGCCACACAAGCAACATCAGGGAAGGACAGAAGGAAGCAATTATTGGAGTATGGCGACAGATGAAGGGAAAGCTCGGCAGCAGTGACCATGCCTAGCCTGAGGGGCAGACTGAGAGGCACCCTGACACTTCAGTCCAGCAGGAGACAAGAAGCTGCAGATGGAGATGGGTCCTCACCCAGAACTCACCACCCCCTTCTACTTCACCAGCTGGTGTCGTTGCGGTTTGGGTATGGGGTAGAGGACAAAATAACTGAAGATCAGGGAGAACAAAATGTGACTGCATCCTTCTGTCATGCAAGAAGAATCAAAATCTGGACTTACAGTCACAAAGTCAACAAAAGTCCTAGACAGGGTTCAAGATGCTGAGACATTTTGAAACAGGGCAAAGCTACTGATACTTTAGCAAAACTTTTGATGATGCTTCCAGCTTTTATCTGAATTGCTTTTGGAGTCAGGGATTGGCTGTTTATCCCAATCTAGCCTCAAACTCATGATCTTCTTACCTCAGCCTCTTTAGTGGGAAGAATCCAGGCCGATGCTGCTGTACCTGTATCTGAGATTTGATGTGAAGCCGGCATCATATGCAAAACTTATTTTTTCAGTGCCAGCATCATTATAAAAGACACTCAGAGACTGTGTACTGAGACTATCCTGTGTATACGGGAATGAGAACTTTGTAACTTAATCTATTTTTTTAAGATTTAAGATAATGCAATCAAATGTTGAAATCTCAAAGTAGAATCAAAGAAAAAAACAGGAAGAATATACAGGGTGAACAAAAGTATTAAAATATCCCCAAATAACATGGCATTGATGACTTTATAGAATAATCAATCGCAATGGAATAAACATGCTGGAAATAATGAAACCATCCATAATAGAGGAAAAACTATAATACAGTTTTCAAAGAAGATTAAAGTATAAACTTGTCTAGACAGTCTAGACAGTTACTAGAAATTATTTTGTTTTCTCAGTTATGTGGAAGATACACAGAACATTTCCAAAGTGTATCAAATAACCTTAGGCATGACCTAGTAACAACAAGAAGACTTTCTTTCTCCACCCTGAGAAATAGAGGAATCTAGGTTAGCTCACAGGCTGACCTATCTGGTGCATGAAGTGACTTGCTGGAAAGATGATTGGTTCAAACAGGCATAAGCCTCAGGGAAGCAACCCTGAAGTATAATTGCTCAGCAATTCTGCATTGTGGGAAGTCAAGCTGGGCATTTCCGGGGTACACACTTCACCAAATAACCACATCATATTGCTATCCACAAGCATCTTTAGCAAAGGGAAGCTGGGGTCCAGGACCTTGCCCTTCACACTAGGGCTAGTGTGTAAAGACTGTTGAGGAAAAGGGTTACAAAGATAACTTTAACCCTTGGGATAGAACTACATCTCACAGTTCTAGCCACTAGGAAACATGTGATTATGATACCTGCTTTCTGGTTTATTGTATTTCATTGTATTTACTGTAAATCCTCTCCAGCTACTAAACCTTGTATCAATTTATGTTTGTGCACTTTCAGACAAAGAAGAATAGTAAATAAAAAAGATTAGTGTAAAAATGACTTTGAAATACTTAAATGTGTTTTCCTTATTCTGTGAATGTAAATGTGTGTAAGAAAGACTTCATCTCAGGCTTGAATTCCATCTGGGCAGAGAGTGGCTGAACGCCATCAGTGTCACATAGTATAAAACAGGTAAGTTTCCCATAGATTCCATCATCCATTACTCTGAGCTGCTGAAGGCTGACCCAGGGTTCCCTGAGAAGGGGTTCCAATAGAAATCTTTACATCAGCAGCCAGTCCTCCTCTGAGGGCTATTATTTTATTTTATCAGGTTCAATTAAGGAATGAATATCAAGATTCTGCATGTGTTTTGAGGGTTTTTCAAAGAAAGGTTAGAGTTGGGACATGGTTTTAACTGTGAAATAAAAGGTGCTATTAATTTTGTCTGCCAAAAAAATCAATAACTAATGTTTTAACCTCTTTTGTTTCCTCAGCTTGAAAAATAAAGTCCAGGTATATGCTTTCCCATGATTTATGGGCTGGTTTGAGACGTTAGGAAAAGAAGTAGATCCAGTCTGATCCAAGAAATAATCAGAGCCCAGGCCTCCAGCAAGGACTCCTTTTTGTTATCTTCAAATCCCATTTTCTTGAGCTACCGACAATCACACAGAGACTTGTCATTATTGGAAAGTAAGTTTTCAGAATTCAGGCTATTTACAGGATTCTAAAGGGACACCCGCTTCTCCAGTAGAGCATATTGGATTTCGTCTATAAATGAGTGCTCACTGTCTCTAGGCTCTTTCCAATGGGAAATAACTAGAAGGGAAAAAGAAGCCCAGACTTCAGACATACTTCCCATCAAAGCCTGTGTCTTAATCTGAAGCATAGTGAGAAACAGCGTGCGAGCATGCCTGCCTGGTCACTGTACCTCTTGCCTGCACCTTGACCCCACACTATATTTAAAGCTATTTCTTAAACTCATGCTAACATTAAACAGCTCCATTTACCTCCTCCTGCTAAAATTATTAAAAGTGGTAATAAAATTGTTTTTGCCTCCTTTAAGAGGACTGGTCAAGTTGTTATTATACAGAAAGTCTACTACCTGGGTAACTGAAAGAATAAGCAATGCACAACAATGGATATGATAGGCAGCCAGACCATACACAGCCAGCTTAGAGGACTAGACCCTCTATTTGGTTCTTGAATGACAGCCTTTTCAATTTTTATAGATCTTATATAAGATAGGTTATTCTTTTGTTGTTGCATATTAATCTATTTCTAGATCAAGATGGTTGCAAGCTATTAACTAAGCCTTAGGTCACAAGAAATGGTCTTCATTTTTGCATTCCTCGGGCCAAAATTCTGCTAAACTAAGAACCCATTCTGTCTGCTTCCACGGGCCTAGGGAGCTCACATATTTGAATTTTTTATCTTAAATTCTTCTAAATACAGATCCACTATTTCTCTCTTGGGATAAGAAGTGGCTCACATTTGCTTATCTGAGTATGTGTCCTACACAGAAGCCCTGGTGGTTTTCAAACACAGCACAGTGAAGGGTGGCAGACATACCTTCATCTGTCTGAGAAGACCATCACTGGAAGAGTACACTGTAAGCCATTTTACATCACTGTGGCAAAGCACCCAGGTGAATCAACTTCATGGAAATAAGGTTGCCTCAGACACTTCAGTCCATGGTTAGCTGACTTTAAATGCATTGCTTTTAAGCCTGCAGCAAGGCAGAGAAATGTCAAAAAGCACTGTAGAGGAATGCCACTCACTCTTGGCAGCAGTGTGTATCCATCACTCTAAAAAATGGAATGGACAGAAAGAGAGAAGGAAACGAGGGGTGTTGTATTTTTTCAGTGGATTAAGTATTTAAGTAGGAAAGTAGAAACTCTGAGACCGTTGGCGGCAGCAGGAGGAATGGGAGCACTTCAGAATGAAATCCTCAGCAGAGCTGAAGGTGTAATAGTAAAGATCACAGCAGGCTACAGAGTGTCAACTGAGAGTGAGCAAGTTTGAAGAATGCAGGCCCCCAATAGGAGATACCAGAGCAGCAAGCCCATACATGTCTAAGAAGGCTTCAAATTTGCAATTGAGGGGACTCTTGGGCTGCAAGCATCTGCAAGGGCAGATTTTTGTCTGTAGGTAAAATGCAGTTGGAGGTCAAGGCAGGAATGAGTAACCCTGCCTACAGATGCAGGTCTAGTCCTGGAGGCCCTGACCAGATTCCCTGCCTAAAGAAAAAGTTTCAGATGCAAGAGACTCTGATAAATCAGTGTTGAAGGCAACCTTCTCTCTCATAAATGAGCTGGCTGAGAGCCAGGCCCTGAAGTCTTCCTCCATTGAGTTCTGCAGTGGTTCTGATTCCAAAGCCCAAGAGTGTCTGAATTATAGGATGTTAACTGGGCTGGGCTATGACTGGTTGAATGTACATATGCAAATGAGGTGCAAAACAGGACCAATCAGGGAAGAGCTTCCAAACCTGGGATTGCAGGGAGAACAATGTGCCCACCAAAAGCTGCCAGAAACTTCACACTCAGGCCTGCCACTCTGCCTCTGCTGCATCAGAAAACAGAACAGATGCTTGTGTATAAGCTTCTCTCATTTACAGTTTTCAGTTGCTAAGGTGATATTTGCATACTGCCACATGCCTCCTCCCTACCAATTTTGTTGAGAAGGGAAGTTTTCAGAGTTGTTTTTGGTTTCTTTTTTATTTCTTTTGTGGGTGGTACCTTGCTGCTGCTTTGTTAACAGCTGTCAACATTCTTTTCTTTGTGGCTCCTTTCTCCCTGGGCTTAAGGCCTGAAGCTTTCAGAAAGATCCAAATCAGAGAACCCCATCCACCTGTAGCACTTGCAGAAGGCTCTTGTCCTGTTGGTTACTATTTAAATAATCTGGGGGGAGGTTGGGGTCAGTTATAGATCTTGTAAATTTCAGGAACTTCCTGAGACTTGCCTGTTGAGTTTACTTCCTAAACATTCTTTCTTTACTTCCTCCATCTTAACAGTCTCCTTGTGGAGGAAATGATTCAATCCAGAGGAGATATCTATGCAACAAGAAAGCAACCAAGGTTTCGTCTCACACACACACACACACACACACATACCACACAGACCACACACACACACACACACACGCACAAAGACTTATTCAAACATCACTAGCTCAATGGAGAACGTTTTGTTAAGAATGAGTCGTCCAAACTGCATGCCTGGTTTAATCACACACCCAAGCCATTTTTCAAACTTTTATGTCATTAAGCATGTGTCAAACCCAATCTGCTGCCATTGTCAACACTACTTGAGAGGAACATAATTCTACTCTCTTGTACCTGCGTTGGTAATTTGTGCAGCACATTTTCTTTTAAGACACCCTGAAGGTTGATTAAAACAGGCACATTCACAGGCCTGACTATGGAACAAGCTGGAAAAATCAGGTAAAGAGTGAAACCTGTTCTCACCATTCTGCTTATGGGAATGAGGCAGGGGTTGAAGGAAACTGTTTGTGTTTCCCATACAGAACCACTCAAGCCTCCATGGGCATGTGAGATTGCACTGCAGGAGCAATTGTACAATTCCACTGGGGTGGGGCTTTCTTCACATCACATCCTCTTCCTACTCTGTGAAAAACAGCAGTCATAAAGATACGACTCTTCAGCATGCAGCCAGGAACACCTAGCATCAAAATAATTAACTAAAAATTCAAAAAGCAGTTTTGTTTTATTTATTTTGTTTTGTCTCAAGACTCTACCTTCAGAATGTAGTAAGTGTTGCCACCTAGGGGCAAAACCTTAAATGTATATTCAGAAAAAGTTACACAGGTAATCCCTATATGTGTAATTAGTTGAAATGTGTGGAAGTAAGTGAAAATAATAATAAGCAATAATAATACTATGCCTGGCACTGAATGATTATATTCGATTTTCCCAGTTCCTACTGCCATCCTCCTGCCAGCGACCTTCATTGCTCACCTGGGCTAGTGCCTTGCCTTCTCTCCTGCTATCCCTGCTTCTGTATTCTCACCCGCAGAGCCACAGCAGCCAGAGCCCCCATAAGGGCTTAGTCATTCCTGTGACTTTATCCACCAAGGCTTTCTAAAGACCTCTAGTCTCATGCAAAGAGACCATTCAAGTTCTTTACTGCCACCCCCTGCCTCTTGCCCCTGCTGCTATAGCCCAGGCATCATTCACATTCAGGAAAACCTCTTTCCTGAGTTGTTCACAAGTTCCTCTCTCTCACACTCTATGTCTCTGTCTCTCTGTCTCTCTGACTCTGTGTGTGTGTGTGTGTGTGTGTGAATCTCCCCATGAAAAAAGATTCTATGGCTTCACCTGGCTAGCCCCCTCCTATGATCTAACTTGCTTCTAACAAATAGAGAACAGAAACACTTGTGTGAGGATGGAGGGGCACTCTCATGATTCAATTTTTAAGATTATTACTTCCATCTTGTAGCTAGCTTTTGCTGGTTTTATAAGACAAACCCCAATAGAAAGGATCTTGAGGCTCCCCATTTATATTGGGTCCCAGGAAGGAGCTATTTCTAACCAAAAGCCACACCAGGAAGCTTGGAAGTGGTTCTTTCCCTAGGTGAGCCCTTAAATAAGACCTCAGTCATTTCAACTCCTTGATTGCAGCCTGTGCAAGAAATCTAAGGCTATATCAAACTCATATACTCGATCCACAGGCACTCTGAAATGATGAATGAGTGTTGGATATTTTGTAAATTGCTAGTGTGGGAATAATTGCTTATTCAGTAATAAACAGCTGACCTACCCCCTTGCCTGTATTTTACAATTTATCCCTGGCTATTCAACCTGTCTCCTAGCCCTATTTCGTTTGTTTTGTTTAAGTCCTACACACACACACACACACACACACACACACACACACACACACACACA
>LOJH01001419.1:13201-36794 GCA_001685095.1 Ellobius talpinus
ACACACACACACACACACACACACACACACACACACACACACACACACCACACGTTTATGAACAATGTAGGTACTTATATGTTTAATCTCATTTTACTATTATATGACTCTTTTTACTAGTTGCCCTATGCTCATGGCCTAAAAGCATTTTGGCACATGTATAAATTCTCAATATGTTTTACCGGATTAGTAAAGTGATCATTGAGTTTTTAGCCAATACAATGGATATGCGTAACACTATGCTGTTGAAAATATGGGGTGTGCAGATGGTAAGTTGCCAGAGCACACCAAAAATTAGTTGAAGTAGGATTTGAATCCTATCTGTCTGACCTTTAATTATCAAAGAGTTTTCAAACCAAGGAACAATCCCATGTTTCAGACTAATTCTCAGAGGCTTAAAGCTTTTTTGAAACTAAAAGTGGATGAAGGTCGGAGAGATGGCTCAGCAGTTACGAGCACTGGCTGCTCTTGCAGAGAACCTGGGCTCAGTTCCCAGCTCCCACATAGTGGCTCACAACTGTGTGTAAGTAACTCCAGCTCCAGGGGACCTGACCTTCAGGGACACTGCATGCATGTGGTATACACACATCCAAGCAGCAAAACACTAATACTCATACACATGGATAAAATTAAAGCTTAAAAAAATAGACCAACTTGAGGAGGAGATCTGAAAACATGTGTATTCTCAACCCTCGGGATGTGCACCATGTCACATAATCCTGAAACACAGTTGAGGAATTCTGCATGTGTCCAGGTCAGTTCTAATTTTGCTAAGAGGTTCTTTCTGACTACTTGCGCACACCGCAAGCACCAGCATCTTACACGACAACCATGAAGTAGAAGTGATGGAGCTGGAGAGATGGCTGTATGGTTAAGAGGACTGGCTGTTCATGTAGAGGACCTGGGTTCTATTCCCAGCACTCATATGGCTTACAACTATCTATAACCCCTGTGTCAGGGACTCCAATGCTGCCCTCTTCTGGACTCTGCAAGTACTGCACCCATGTTGTACACAGACTTAGATGTAGGCAAAACATAGAGATGAGCGATAAATAGATCTTAAAGGTAAGTAATTATGAGGCTTAGATGGCTAGAAATTTCTGGCCATTACCAGAAATTTCAGGACACAACCACGAAGCTCTGGTTTTACACTTTGTGACATACCTGTTACCAGACTTTTCTGTGGATCCTGGACTTGTCACCTCTCCATGTCTCACAGCTGTGCCTAAGCAAGCGTCCCATGGCAGAAGGATATTGGGGGGTGGGAAAGGGTGGGGATCTTCCCTGGGAGCCTTGCACTGCTGTCCCAGGGGAAACATTCTGACTTCAGCTTCATCTCTAAACCAGTGTTACATTGACCAGGCTCTGGATACTCCCTCAAACTTGTATGAAAGGCCACAGCCTTTCAAAAGACCAAAGTTCTGTTTCAAATGTCACCATCCAGGGTGTTCTCTCCTCCCTAGCTTTAAAATCACTTTGCCACATTTGGGGTGGTTGGGACAAAACTCCCAGAAAAAAAGCCGCCGAGCAATGCACAAATTCAGCCATGTAGACAACATGGTCCTGTTTCAACACTTCGACTAGTATTTACTTGAAATATAAAATTATTCTTTTGGGGGCAGAGTCTTTCTGACTTGTTTAGGAAATACCTTTCATAGAATAGCTTATATATTTTGTCATTAAAGCCCTGTTTCCTCCAGGGCCTGGGGGTTCTCAAACTATTGTCATTGCTAGCTTCTTCTTTTCCCCCAGAGATCATAATGACTATTTGCGAAACACCTACTTTATATTATGCTCCATGTAGAAGCTTTACCTTTATTCTGCTAAACCTTCCACCAGTCTAGCAAAGTAGGTATTATTATCTCCTACTAACCCAAGGTCACAGAGCTAGGAGGAGCTGTGTGGAACAGGCCCTTAGACCCTAGTAACCTGATTCTAAAGCCTGTTATTTCAGTCTCTGCTTTGACTTTTCAGCTCGGCTTATTTACTTTGTGCTGCAGAAGACTGGGATTTCCATGAGCATCTTAGTATTTTCAACATCTGTCTCTAGATGTGTGGCGGTCTCTCCAAGTTGGTATGGCCTTCCATATGGGGTAAGAACTTATAGTAAGCTTATTATTTTTGACATTTCTTAGTTTTATATTTTGGAGACTGGAGAGATTGCTTGGAGGGTAGCGTGCTCTTGCAGAGGACTGAATTTTGGTTCCCAAAACCAACATGGCTCTTCACACCTGCTAGGAACTCGAGTCCTAGGGAATCTGACAACCTTTTCTAACCTCTGCAGACACTGCATGCACATACTGCATTTACGTACATGCAGACACACCATACATATTTTGGTCCATAACTGCTTCCTTGTTTGCCATGTATGTAGAGTCTGGGTTGCATAGACTTCTGTCAAAAACAGAAGGGCTGTACCTTAAACACTCAATTTCAGTCTTAAGTTGCCATCTAACCCTTGATATAATCTCCACCAACAAAATTGAAACTGCTGATTACTTATGTCATAATCATTACATCAAGTTTTAATTTCTGTCCTAATGAGCTGGAGCATCTCAAATCTGGGGCCTGGACCATATTGCTTTGTACTTCATGTTTACCAAATGCACAATAGACCATTAAGTCCTTGTGTAGTAAGAGAAGTCTTTCACATGATGCGCCTGTATTTCTGAACAAAGAACTTAGGTTAATGATTATATTACTTGTTAACTCATCCACTTAACAAATATCTCTTTCCAATACCATGTTTGTTACTAGGGGCAAAAAGGCAAAAATAAAACAGACATGTCTCTTGATGTCTTTGATTTAGTACTCTGACTGGGATAAAAATAAGTGAAAGAAAATTGATTAAAATTATGTAGAATGGTGACTGGAGAGAGGGCTCAGTGGTTAAGAGCACTGGCTGCTCTTCAGAGGACCTGGGTTCAACTCCCAGAATACACAAGGGGACTCACAACAGGTTGGCACTCCAGTTCCAGGAGTCTGACCCCCTCTGGTCTCCACAGGTACTGCATACATATGGTGCACAAATATAATCTCAGGCACAAACACATAATTTTTAAGTAAATAGATCCTTAAAATGGTATAGTATATAACTTTATGATTCTTGGTAATTTTCTGTTTTCTGAACTAGCAGCTGTCAGACTCTCCATTGTCTGATGATAATATTTTGTACTCAGGTGCAATGAACATTTACTAGAGGCCATACTTGCAGAGCATATGCAAAGTCCAAGGTGTGATCCCAGGCACTATGGAAACAAACTGAGGCCAAAAGAGTAGCATGGCCTCGTTGGTCTCTTCTCCACAGCAAAGTCTTTTCATTTAAGAAGCGTTCTTTCCTTTCACAAAGAAGGGGGATGGGAAACTTTTCTGCTACATTTCCTGTTTCCTGGCAGGTGAAGAGGAGGAGACAAGATGGAATCAGAAGAAAGAAAGGGAACGGCTGTCAGCAAAGACTCTGGGGACTCATCTGTGAGTGTAATAACAGTTCCCTGGGAACCTTCCACAGTTGGAAAGCCTGCCATGAAGGATCTTGAAAGTAGATTCAGACATGCACAGAGGAGGACTGAGAGAGCATCCTGGCAGAGACTATGCCCACAGGGCTGCTGTAGCAATGATCTTGAGGAATAGCCGACTTACAGAAACACTGGTTGGTACTGTAGTTAAGTCCACTGGTGACTTAGGTTCCTCCACCCTCCAGCTCAGTGACTCTGGGCCAGTTTCATGCTAAGTCTTTTAGATTTTATTTTTAAATTTTGTGTGTGTGGGTATTTTGCCTACATATTTGTGCACTGAATGTGCCTGTGCATGGAGACCAGAAAAGTGCATTAGAAACCCTGGAGCTGGAGTTCTGGGAGGTTGTAAGCCACCATATGTGTGCTGGGAATTGAACCTGGGTACTCTGAAGAGAGCCAGGGCTCCTTTCTGCTGAGCCATCTCTCCAGCTCCCTGCATGTACATTCTTAGCTCTGCTTTTTTTGTGTGTGTATAACTAGAGGGTAAGCACAAAAGCTATGGAAGCATAGATTAATTTAGATAATGCTTGTCTCATTTTGACCACAATATCTAGCACAAATAAAGTACTTTATAGATATCAACCATCAAAAACAAAAGAAATGAAAAAGAGAAAAGATCAATCAAGTCTCTATCCAGGTATGAATGACATTATGGGGTGGGGAGGCTTTAAGTTCCAGGAAACGTTGAGGAGACAAGGAGTCTCAAGTTCCCTATCAGAGCCTTAACAAGAAACCATAAAGTTACTGCTCTAACAAATTGCCAATACTGATGCTAACACTAAAACTGATATCAATACTGATTTTTTCATGTATACCCTTATTGAACTTGTAGATATTTTAGTCATTTGAGGATTGTGTTAAAAGTTAATTTCTTATCCTTAAATTAATGGATATTCAACTGCCTGCAAGCCCAGTTCCAGGTGCTCCGATGCCCCCTTTTGGTCTCCCTGGGTACTGCACACAGATGGTGCACACACACAAACACACACACATAAAAAAATAATAAAGTAAGTAAATAAAAATTGAAGCTACAGATAATCCTAATTTAATGATTGGTTTAATCAGATCAAATGTTCAGGTGGATTCATATTTGTCTAACCTATAGTTAAGATGAAGTTATTTGTCTCTTCTTGGCTATTGAGATGCTCCTAACGCATGGTTTTCCCTTTAGTGACACCTTCATCTTCTGGACAAATTTTGGAAGACTATCAATCTGATTCCATGTAGAGAATTTCCATCCTCATCCAAGGTGAGGGTGACGACTCAGAAGATTCTGCTTCTCACTTCCCTTGCAGCATCCCCGCAGCTTTCTGAAAATTCACCAAGATGTAGGCAATAACCCATTTTAACCCCCAGATTGCCTCTGATACTTGGTAATTTTTTGTTCTGTTCTGGCTTGATCATAAATATCTACCAAATGCTGAAATGAAGAGACATCCCTACCTGATGCTGGCACTGGGAGAATGTGGAGGCTTGAGGAGGTGTGGCTTAATGAGAGAAGTTGGATTATTGGAGAGGACATTGGGGAGAATATTGGAATCCTTGTTTCCTTTATTTCTTCTTCTTAGTAAGCAGTTTGTCCTACCGCACACTCCCATTCATCATGTGTGGCCCATGGAGCCTAAGACAACATAGCAAACTGGCCATAGGCCAAACTTTAGCCAAAATAACCTTTCTTCCTTTTTCAAGTGGTTTGTCTCAGGTATTTTATCATAGTGAGAGAAAGCTAGCACAGGTTCTCTTATTTGAATAACTTCCAGCTCCATCTATAAGAGCTAACATCAAAAAGGAATATTATTAATAATCACATTCAACATTTGGATAACAGCTGCTCTTACACTTGTAAGATTTGTCACCAGCTGTATGTGATGCATAGATTTGTCTGCATGAGTGTTTTCTTGGGTGAATGCTGGCCAAGGCAGTGATCAACCTCTGCTAATAACAATGCCTACCAGACTGTGACTTCATAATACAAAATGGGCCTCACTCTCTTTTGTATTTACTGTTGTAATTTTACTATAACAAATCACTTAATTACAGGTAGAAATTTATGTTATCTTTGGATTAATGAAGCTTCCAAAGGTAGATTTTTTGATGGCAGAAGGTTGGAAAATACGTGCTTGAATCACATGAATGGATTTATCTGAAAAGGAAGCAAAGGAATATGCTTAGCTGGCTTCTTCATTATAAAATTCCTGTGGGATATATGCCAGAAATCAAACTGTTTACTACGATGGTGGCCTCAAAATAAAATAAAAATATTTGCATTTAAAAGATTTATTTTTATTGCCTAAGGATGTGTCTGTGCACATGTGTGTGCAATGCCCTTAGAGGACAGGAGATGGCATCAAATTCCTGGAACTGGAATTACAGGCTGTTGTGAACTGCCTTGTGGATGCTGGGAACCAAATCTGGGCCCTCTGCAAGAGCAGCATTCCTGCTCTTTACTGCTGGATCATCTTTCTAGCCACAACAGTTGGGGTTTTTTTTGTTGATGTTGTTTTGTTGTTTTACAATTACTATCATTTATTGGCCACTTTTTACTTGTGTTTTGATATTAAACACATCTACATAAGCTAATCACTATTTACTATGAATTTTCTATTATTCAATCTTTCAACATGTTCATGGTATTTGTTTCAAAGGTCAAGTGTCTTAGCACTCTAGTCTTAACAGAAGCCTAATAGAAATCTTCTAACTCTCCATTACACTAACCCTAAAAAAAGATAAAAAAAATACCATCCTTACCCACAATACTCTTGAATAACCTTTGAAATTTTAGATAGCATTTACCTCTTATCTAATACCAGTCCTTTAAAGAATTTACTGAAACTCCAAGGCTCAAAATACCTGTTTGGGTACAATAATTCTTTGGTAATTTAAGCATAACTTAATCTTAACCATTCATTGTCGAATTTTAAGTGCTACACTAAGATATTGGATCCCATTGAATGCAAACTCAAGAGTTTAATATTTGTAACTGTGTGGCTTTTGTTTACTTGAAAAATAATGCAAAGTATACAAATAAGTCTGTGCAAAAATGAATCACCTAATTTGTTAATTTTGTTGAAAACGAATGCACAGACAGTAAAAGGCATGCAGCTTAAATGCAGAATTACTTCAGTTTTAACAAATGTAATTGGCAACAACACCATTAAGATGTAGGATGCTGCCAACACCTGCAATTTCATTTGGCCCCTTTGCAGTTCAACCCACTCCTATGCCTGGCTTCTGTATGCCACTAACCTGCTTTCTGTTACTAGAGTTGAAGACTGCATTTTCTAGATTTTCAGTAGGGTCAGACCATACACTACTTTGTATCTGACTCCTTCCTTACCACAAATTTTTTTTGAGAGCCATGTATACTGATAGCATCAGATGTCATTTTTTTTTGGTTTCTGAATAGTATTTCATTGAACACAGTGAGTGTATTTATCTTATAAATTGCTGGACATTTGAGTAGTTGCTAGTTTCTTTTGGGGGGAAGTATTAATGATTAAAACTGATTCACTCTGTGTGAATATGTGACTTCGTTCTCTTCGATGAATACTCAGGAGTAGAATTGTGAATTCATTTGATAATTACATATTTAACTTTAATTTAAAAAATTAAAATCTTCTACACTATTTTCTAGAATGCTTGGCATTGTTACAAGCAGTGTGTCTGTTCCAAAACATTCACATTAGAGACTGTAAAGAAAATATTTTTGTGTTGCTACAGAATCTAAGCTAGAAAACATGAGATCTTGAGCTAAGAATGAACCTTGGAAAGTTAATTTAAACCTGCATGTAGCAGGAACATTCCAAAGAGATTTCTCTAATTCTGATCCACATTTTGCTAAAAGAAAATTTTCTGTACATTACAATTGTACACAAAAATCTTCACATTAAATAGACAGTCCTTCTTCATGAGCCAGGCAACTCCAGGTTGGTTGTGGTCTGGGGGCTCTGTGGAAGGGGCACACCAGGAAGGCTGCTTTAGGGCAAAGTCAGAAGCAGAGCAAAGAAATTTGCAATTGGCTAGCCTGAATGACTGCAGTTTTGAACTTCCTTAGTAAGAAGTTCCATAAGGGTCTGCTGGGTTTTCGGATGGCTGTGTAGGAACCCAGACTCATTGTCACCTCAGGATCATGGCCCTAAAGTTGATTATTGTTACTTATATCACAAAGGAAAAATAATACATGTGACTTTGAAGACATCTCTTGGTCATAAAAGCTGAACACAAGGAAATGATCACAACTGAAGGAGACTAAGCCCAGAATAGACCCATCCGTTTATGTTCAACACAATTAGAATATATTTGAATTAATTCATTGAGAATTTCATACATACATTGTATTTTAATCATAGTCAACCCAAAACTCCTCCCTCGACTCCTCCCTGGTCCATCTCTACTTCACCAGCCCCTCTCAACTCCTTATACTCTTTAAAAAAATATATATAGCCCACTGAGTTCACTTTGTGCCACTCACACCCTCCTAGGACAGGGCCAACCACTGGAGTGCTATCAATCTATCAGAGAAAAAACTTTTAAAGACAACTGACTCTTCCTTCACTGGAAGCCATCAGCTGTCAGAGCTCTTTGTTTATGGGTAGAAGTTCATGAGTCCCTCATTTCAATGGAATTTCTTTTTTAAAAAAAGTAATATTTACTAACATTTCACAGGTTCAGCTGTTCAAAATGTTATTTTAAAATAAGGGACATTAAATTGGAACTGGAAACTGGTAATTCTAGAGAGCTACATGGAACTAATAGGTTTTTAGCAGTAGTGCCAAGGTCATTCCACAGAAAGAGAAAACATTTGAGGAAAATAACAGTATCATAGTCTCACTTGACACCATTCTTATGAAAATTCAGTACTGTTTATAGACCTGTGCAATGATTTGAAAGAAAATGGCCCCTAAAGGGAGTGGCAATATAAGGAGGTATGGCTTTGTTGGAGTGGGTATGGCCTTGTTGGAGGAAGTGTGTTGCTATGGAGGTGAGTTTTGAGGTCTCATATGCTCAAATCACGCCAAGTGTCTGAGTTCACTTCCTGTTGTCTGCAAGTCAAGATACAGGACACTAGGCTATTTTTCCAGTTCCTTGTCTGCCTGTATGATGCCATGTTGCACCATGATGATATGGACTAAATCTCTAAAATGTTAGCAAGCCACCCCAACTAAACGTTTTTCCTTTATAAAAGTTGCCATGGTTATGGTGTCTCTTCACATCAATAGGAACCCTAACTAATACAACCCAATTGTGAAAGCAAAAGATATGGAACTTCTACAAGTAACAGGAAGGAACTTCAGCACAATCTTTGTGTAAACTGAGATTTCTTAGAAATCTGTTCAACGTTAAGCCCAAAATGTGTTCATGAGAAAATGAGACTTTCTCCTCCTACATATAACATTACATGCAGTGAACACTGCCTGGAAGACCACCACTACTAGGGATGGCGGGCACAGCATAGGTGGCAACTGGGTTTGGGTCCCAGTCTGTGATTTTAATCTGCCTTTTTAACTATGCTTAGTTTATGACCTCTGTTCTCTATGGTGTTTCTTCTTAAGGGCTGGCCCAATTTCTGTCAGACTTTAAACAGGTTCTAATTAATTTCCTCAGCTGTAGTTATGCTGAGGGTATTCTCCAGTGACTTACAGGGAACTGGGGAAACTGCAGTTGAAGAGAAGCTTGGTTTTCTGAATCAGGAAAAATACAGCCTGGTGTGGTTATGACAGCCAAGGCAATGGTGAAGGTGAGTAGTGTATTGAAGGGGTTGCTAGGGGAAACAGCATCACCCATGTTTTTCTCTACGGGTTTTAAAACTCATCTGTTTCTATTATAAGGTGTTATGAACACACAAAGACCTGAAAGTAATCGCATAGTATCTTTCTGTTCAAACATTATGTGTGTGTGTGTGTGTGTGTGTGTTTGCTTTGCTTTGCCTTTTGAGACAGGAGCTAACCATACAGCCTGGGGTACTGTCAAACTTATGAGCATCCTGTCTCAGCTCCCAAGTATTGAGTTGAAGAGGACGTGCCACCAAACCTGTGGTCCACAGTAGATCTAACCGGTCCATTTGAAATGGTGTTAGCTTCCTCTCATCTATGGGTGTTGGCCTTTTCCTCATCCATTGTGCTCAGCTTTCTTTATTTCCAAGGCCAAACACACTCCTTTACCCTAGCTTCCTTTTCCGTGTTTTCATTTCTGAGGTCCAGGATCCTATTCCTGTCTGTGCTAAATTTGGATATAGCTCACTCACTGGGATGCATATATTTTCACATTTAAAATAAATTTCTCTTACCAATAAGTAATAGTCCCAGTACTTTCAAGAAGAGGAGTTTAAAATGAATAATCCTAGTAAATCTGTTATGCAATGCAAAACACAAATGAGGAAGGGAGAGAGGCTCTGGTGCAGGCCTGTCTAGCAGGAAAATGCAGTGTGATCGACAGGAAGACACTGCCTCTTCATTGCCTTGTCTTCAGCCCAGATCTTCACATTGTAAATTGGATTCTATAACCCATTTCCAGGGAAAAAGAAAGCCCAACAAAAACTGCTTTGAAAGCCGACCGACTACTGTGCCCAGCCCACTGCCTTTCATCTTGGCTGTAAATTGCCACCTTCACAGATGTGCTCCGGAGTTTTCTACATGAAAGGAGCAAAGCAGAAAGCCAGCCCTGAAAATGAAGCCCACCTTCCTACACAGGACTGTCCCCAAGCTAGTATGCCAGCTCTCTGAGCCTGTTTACTCTTTGCTTTGTAACTAGGAAAGTCTAGGGCACCTAAGAACACCTTCAGTCTTAACACTACAGGAAAGTATTTTAAATTTATACCTAAAGAGAGGAAATAACACAAGAAAAAAAATTCTATCACCTTTTGAACACATTTTGTGAATTTGTCTATTACAGGTTTATCTGTCTCCCTCTTCCTCTCCTTTCTTTCTCTTCCCCTCACCCCTCTACTTCAACTCTCTTCCCCCTGTTCCTCTCCCTCTCTCCCCTCTGTTTCTCTTTCTCCTCACTAAGCAACCCCTGGCTCACTTGGAAATCTCTATGTAGATTAGGCTGGCCTGGAACTCATAGGGACTCACCTGCTTCTGGCTCCCTGGTGCAGAGCTAAGGCATGCTTTAAGACACTTTGCTTAAGAAAGATGAATCTTGTTTCATTAACATCTCAAATACTTCCAGTATATTAGAATTGTGTAATCAATTTATATTTGAAATAAGTGATCTGTCACTTAGGAATTGAAATGTTCTGTAAATCAAAAGGTATTTTTAGAGTTATATTTGACATACATTAAAAAGTTTTATTCAATTAACTAAAGTTACTTTGCCTTGAAATGATGTGGAAAAAAAAGTAGGAAAGGGCAGATAGAAAATGAAGGTGTAGAGGTTGGGGAAACACTGACATAGGGTTATTCAAAGAGATGAATATTTGGCATCATGATGGTTAATGATTCAAGAAAGGAAATTTAGAAGCAACTTGTAAAAGAAAATTATAAATCACCAAGACCAATGAATAAATGTTTATTCGACTAGCAAATAAAAAATAGCAAATCAGAACAAGAATGAAAGGTCATTCTTTAGTCATTCAATTAGAAAAGGCAAAGACTCTTATCTGTGAGTATGGTTTAGACACAGTGGTTCTCAACTTATGGGTGACAATACTTTTGGGGGTCACTTTAAGACCATTGGGAAACAGATATTTACATTACAATTCATAACAGTAGCAAAATTATAGCTATGAAGTATCAATGAAAATAATTTTATGGTTGAAGGTACCACAACATGAGAACCTGTATTAAAGGGTCGCAGCTTTGGGAGCATTGAGAACCACTGGTTTAGTGGGAAGGTACAGCAAATTGCCAAAACTAGTTACTGTAAATGAATAGAACAGCAAAGAGTAATTAATTCTTCATTGGAAATGTCAGAAATGTCCTGCTTGATAAAAAGAGCATGTATTAGTATTATAACTTAAAAATAAAAATGTTCTAGGAAAATAAAAAAATTCACACACACAAAACACAATTCTCCATGTTGGTTTCCTTAAATGGTACCATATAAGTTGTAATACAGAGACCAAGAGCCAGTTAATATTCAGACAATAAGAAAATATGGCACGCTCAGTTCTGAATGGGACATCTATATCATAGTGCCTGCTGCTGAGACTCAGGGATTAAGTATGAAGGGGAAGAATGGTTGTAAGGGCCAGAGGGAGCTGTCTGTTTCAAAACAGTACTCAAGGACATGACAGGGCCATTGTGCACATGAACTCATAGTGGCTATAACTGCACGCACAAGATCTGTGTGAGATAAAGCCATCCATACTCTGAGCAAGATGGGAGGCAGGCTCATGAAGTTCTCCCCTGTCTGAGGAAATTTCAGCAATTGATGTCTGGGAGAGGGAGAGTCAGTTTTCTTCAATGATTTGGCCCTGGGAAGCTACCAATGCTCAAGTAGATGACCCCATACTCCATCAAATTGGATACAGAGATTGAAAAGGATGAGGAGTAAGAATAGACAGTTGCTTGTGGTGGTTAACTGGACTTTGTTCTTGTTTGGGAAGTTTCAATGAAGAAAAAGATCATTAAAAAGTGATTAAGAGTGTTGTGATGGTTTGAACAAAAATGGCCCCATAAACTTATAGGCAGTGGCACCATTAGAAGGTGTGGCCTAGTTGGAGTAGGTGAGGTCTTACTTGTAGGAGTGTGTTACTGGGGGTGGGCTTTGAAGTTACAGAAGCTCAACCCAGGCTCAGTGTCTCTCTCTTTCTGCTTCCTGCAGATCCAAATGTAGAACTCTCAGCTACCTCCCCAGCACCATGTCTACCTGCAAGTCACCATGACAAAAATGAACAAAAACAACATGACAAAAATGAACTAAACCTATGAACTGTAAGCCAGCCCCAATTAAATATTTTTTCCTTCATAAGAGTTTCTGTGGTCAGGGTGTCTCTTTACAGCAATAATATCCTAAGACAGAAGTTGGTACTAGGAGTGGGCCATTGCTATGAGAGGCCAGACCCTACTTTTGTTTGGAAGAATATGGAACACTGTAATTTTGTATTAGAAAAGCAAGAGATTTCAGAGGGGAATGATATTAGTATGTAGCCTAGAGACTGATCTTGTAATATTTTGGTGAAGAATGTGGTTGTTTTCTGCTCTTCTTCCAAAAAAAATCTGCCTAAGACTAAATTGAAGATGTATGAGTTAATAGCTTTGGCAGAGGAGATTTCCAGACAGCCTAGTATTGATCAGGTTGCTTGGTTATTAGTGGCATGCTTTTGCAGATCTGTAGTGAAAAGGAGCAAGCTGAGCAAAGCAACGAAAAATACAAAATGCA
The DNA here is from genome assembly GCA_001685095.1 of Ellobius talpinus. Lineage (NCBI taxonomy): Eukaryota > Metazoa > Chordata > Mammalia > Rodentia > Cricetidae > Ellobius > Ellobius talpinus. The sequence goes on from LOJH01001419.1 coordinate 26,041, forward strand.
CAGTTTGAAGAGAAAGGAGGTACCAGCAAGTGTAAAGGGGTTGAGTTCTTCCTGTGTTCAAGGAAAGAAACAGATTAATGAAAAACCTGATGCTAAATAGAATACAGGGAGTGGTGACCTAAGGGCAAGAACCCACCCAGGTAAGCTTCCAACTTGTGAAAAGGAATTAAAGAAAAGCTTCGATCTAGTTGTGTTGGGACCTTTTATCCTAGCACTCCAGAGGCAGAGGCGGGCAAATCTCTGAATTTGAGGCCAGCCTAGTCTACAGATCACATTTCAGGACAGCCAAGCTCAGATAGTGAAGGAAACCACTGAAAACAGAAAGCTCATGAAGATGGAATTGAACAAGGGGACCATGTTCCAGCCCCAGAAGCAACAGCAGAACTTGGCAGCTTTGGCCACATGGTTCTGATTTTCAAGTTAAGGACAGAAGAAAGGGCTTACAGAATCTTCCTCCATGACAAAGAAAAGCTGCTTAGGTCAGGCATGTGTCAGGGGTGACCCTGAATGGAGGCCTAGAGAGGCCATTGTGTGAAGCTGTGAAGCTGTGAAGTTGAAGCCTGGATTGCCGTGGAGACCCCAAGAAGTTGGAGATGCCAGAGTCATGGGATCCCTGCAGAGGAGAACTGCTAATGGAGTGGAACCAGCTCAAGAGAGAGAAGTGTGTTGCCTTCAGCAAAGCTGAAAGAAGTTGGAGCTCTGAATAGCACTTTGACATCAGACATGAAGATTCAGAGTTTAGAGTTTACCCAGTTGGTTTTTGATCTTGCTTAGCACCGCTTGTACTGCCTGTTTTCCAAGACTGACTTTACTTGTTACCTGAAACAGAACTAACTGGAGAAATTGCAGAAACAACCTGCTATTCCCCTCAACATCCTGGTGATCACCGCACATGCTTCTGTAAAATTTCATTTTCATGTTTGCCCCACCTTGTGGTTTTAGGGTATAAAATGAGAATGCAAGTTGGACCTGGGTTTGAGGCCTTTCAGGAGTTGTCCGGATAGTCTTGCCTTGCCTTTTTTCTTTTTTTTGTAGAAATTAAGTCAGAATTTTTAATAGTCAGTCCAAGATGTGGGGTCTGGGTTACACGGGGCCTCACCCAGACCTGTGGTGGGTGGCCTTGATATAGAATCGTTATAGGAATCACTGTGGGGTCAGATTGTAAGCCCCTTCAGGTTTGAAGGTAGGAAGCCTGACTCCCTGAAGGCATTTCTCCAAGGTGTTCCACTTCACAAAGTGGTGGTGTTGCAGTGGAATGAGCTAAATAAATAACTTAGATCAACAAATCCAGAGCCCCTAAGATGTGTCAGTTAAGATTTAATAAAAATGCGTTCAGGGGGTCTTCATTAAGAGCTGGCATTCTGTTGGTGGTGTTTACCTAATCATATTAGCTGCAGCTCCCAGTGTTGATATCGCTCTGAAATTTCTGAGTTCTTCCAATTCTCATAAAATGTCTCTCTGTGCTATTTATGTTTATACTTAGACATCCAGCCCTGATTCTCACCAACATGCATCCCACATTGCTCCTCAGAGACCATTTCCAACCTGAGGTGTCTCACTACCGGCTCAAACTCAATATTTATTGTTTTATTCCTTGTCAAAGGAAAATGTCACATGTAAACAGGACATTGAGGTTACATTTAGCATATTTTGACTTTGAGTAAATCTAAATAAGAAAACTAATTGTTTGATAGTAGCTAGAATGACCTGCCTATAAAATCATTCTCAATCTTGGGCTAGGCATGTGGCACACATCTTTAATCACTTACTTCAGAAACATAAGAAGGGAGATCTCTGGGAGTTCACAGCTAGTTGGACTACATAGTGAGTGCTTAAATTACTGCCCCAACTTCCGTCAATGAAGGATCTGGACCTGGAAGTGTAAACCAAATAGATAATTATATTTGTTTAATATAATTATCTATTTGGTTTAATAGTCAAGTTAATAATACTACTGATAATCACATGCTTTTATCCTAGGTGGAGAGACCATCACTATTACAAGTATCTTGATTATGTGAATGAGGTTTTTATTGCATTTTATTTTATGTGTCTGGGTATTTTGTGCACATGCATGATTGAGCACCACATTGTTGCTGTGGAGGACAGAAGAGGGAGGTGGATCCTCTGGAACTGGAGTGATAGGTGGTTGTGAGATGTGGGCTCTGGGTATCAAACCTGAGTGCACTGGAAGAGCAGCCAGAGCTTTCTTTGAACCATGAGCCTCCTCCCTAGCCCCAGATGAAGATGTTTTTATGAGGAAGAGCAGGGTATCAGCCACCAGTCAGTCATCTCTAAAAACACCAGGGCATATTTCTTTGTTTGTTTATCCTGTCTTCTTTAAGGTATCATATCTGAAAGCAGGAAGGATGCTGAAGCTGTGAACTGGTCCTCCACAATGACAAGCAGATTGGGGATAGGGTTGTCACATCCCCTCCTATGTGATCCTCCATCCCATTACCACCTCTACAAACTGTGCACCCTTGGCCAAGTCTCCAAGGTCTCTGGGCCTGGTTTTCTTCATATGTAAATGAGACCAAAAATAGAAGCCCAAGAGGTAATTTTGAAAATTAAATAGAGGTCTTACCTGACACATGGTGATTTTGATTCTTTGCTGAGTCGCAAGCAGCTGCAACTTATAAAAGCATATGAGATATATTACCCAAGTCTTTGCTGCCCTGAGATTCTGTGCACAAAACAAGCAGACGGGTGTTGTGGTCACAAAGTCCCTAAAACCCACCACCATGACCCAGGGCATTGAAAGATCTTAACCTCTTGGCTCTTCTCTCTGCTACAGGTACCCCATTGCTGATCTTCTCTGTATATTCATAGTACACCATCCATGTACCCAGCCTGGAAGAGAACATAAAGTTCCAAATTCCCCTCCTCCTTTTGGAAAGGTCATTAAGCACATGTTCATGGTTGTTTTTTGTTTTGTGCTTTTTTTTAAATTTTCTTTTTTGTTTCTTTATTGCCACTAGATGGTACTAGCCAGCTGCTGCCATCTTCATTAATTTGCGTTTGTTTACTGCCTATGTGTATCACTCTAGGAAACTGAATACAGGACCATGCTTTGTAGGGAGGGATTTTGGGTGGACAGTAGCTATGGTGCCAATTCCTGAGATGTGTTAGCACTTGCTTCTGATCTTTGAACCTCTCCTGGATACTGGGAATATTCAGCAGTCATAAAGATGGCTCAGACAATCTGAGCAGCTGTATTTGCAGCCTGAGGAAGGCCTGTGAAGGATGTGTGATACAATGACTCTGAAGGTACCCGAGGCAGAAACTAGCTTTTCCAGTAATCTCGAGAAGCACACTCTACTGCCAGTCTATTTAGGATAAATTCTTGCCTTAGACTTCCAGCAGAACCCTAATGCCTCAGGTTTGTGACGCAACTACTTGGACAGTGTTCTCTCAGCTGGAAGCAAAAGTTAACAATTACTATTGCAATAAAGCTCCTGGGAGACAGATGTTGGGGGATCATGGGGGAGTTTGACAGGGTGTATGACCTTTTCCTAAGCTGTTTTCAGAGCGTTGATGTATAGACCTCTTCCCAACCCCCTAAGTCTTTCACTTATATTACAGAAAGTGAGGGAAGAGGGCTCAGTATTTGTCATTGCATCAAAGCTATGTTATGAAAATACATAGAGAAACAACATGAATATGCTGTGCTGGACCATCATCAGTCAAGAGAAATTATTCTGATATGGCTTTCACTAAGAGATTAAGAGGACTTGAACTGAAGTAGCGTTTGAGTTCTGATCTTGACGCATCTTTTTATTTGTTTATTTGCTCGTGCGTTTGAGACAGGGTTTTTCTACGTTGCTACCTCTGATTTTTCTGGAACTTGATTTGTAGACCATGCTGACAGTGAACTCAGAGATGCCCCTGCCTCTGTCTCAAGTGCTGGGATTAACAACAAGCACCACCATACCCTGTATTTGACCTAACTTTTATGTCTAATTTGCCTCTTAATTAATGATGGAAATCTAGAAATTTTGTTTAATCATTTTGGAAAACTTTAGAGAACAATAAAGGTTTCAGAGCTTCTGGGATTGGGTGGTTATTCATCTAATCTTCTAACTACTTATTACAATAGAAGGGAGCCACTGACTCCCCAGTAACATCTTTTTTTTTTTTAAGACTGCAGACTATGCTCTAGGAAGCTGGCGCCAGTCACTGGAATTAAGACAGTTTGAAGAGAAACCCAGAAAGGCACATCTATGCTTTGATGCCACCTTCTGAAAGAGTGGCCCAATCATCTGCTTAGATGTCCCATTTGCCTTGAGGTAGCTTCCTTCAAACCTTAGCAGTTGCCACCAGTCTAGCGGCTACAGACTGTCATTCCCTTGCATAAGAATACTGTTCATTTCCTTCAATAGGATTGTAATTTTCAAAAGATAAATATTTTGCTTTATCCTTCCACCCCAAGAAGTTGATTCTCACACCCAGTGTGACATATTAAAGGGACACGGTGAGATATTCCTCCTAATATTTTGCCTAATATTTCATTTGTAAGTTAAAGGGAAATATGGTGAAATTACCAGGCTACACCACACAGATAATTGCTTCAGAAACGCAGCGTGGCATTGACCTAATATGCAAACACTGAATATGATCCCTATCTCAGTTGAAGGAAAGTATCAAGAAATTACCAGGCTATTCATTATAAATAATTGCTACAGAAACACAACAGGACATAAGGTGACATACAAGAAAACAAAATGAAACACTGTTTTACCTGAGAATAGAGAATAACAGACTGAAGAAGGAATGAACTGAATTTAATTGACTCCAGTCTACTCTGAATACATAGAGGAAGACTTGTGAAATTTCACTTTCTTCAACTGAGGTTATTCAGCATCAAGTTTACTGCCCTCCCACAAGCAAGTAGCTGAAGTGAGGCCAAGGTTTAGTAAGATTTTAAAAATCTCTTGGTTGATTTTGAAAACTAGCAGTTCAAAGACAGAGATAGTCATAACTATATGAGAACATGAGTAGAAATAAAAATTGAAGTGAGGGGAAAGTCTATGTGGGCAGACAGTGCAAGGGAAGGCATAGAACAGGTCTCTTTGTCTCTCACCATAGTCTGCCTTGTGCTTTCAAAGGACTCAAAGCCTTTGGAACATTGACGAAAACAATAGAACAAACCTTGGAAGTTTTAAGTTTTGGGTGGGTTATTCATTATTTGGTTTTATATTGTCTCTCTGTGTGTATAAGTACTCACATGTGTGAGGGAACATGTGTGGGTGAATGTCTGTAGGGGCAGGAGCACATTTCTAGGTCATTTTTCTGGGTGCCATCCACATTTTTCTTTTTAGGCAGGTCTACCCCTGACCTGGAGTTTGCCAAGTAGACCACGTTGGCTGGTGAGCTCTGGAGGTCTTGCTGTCTCTGCCTTCCCAGCGCTGAGATTCCTAGTGCACTGCCATGCTGAGCTATCTTGAAGCGCTTCAGAAATCAAACTCAGGTACCCATACTTTCAAGGCAAGCACTTTACTGATTGGGCAATCCCCCAGTCACCTATTTTATGAGTTTCAGTTTGACATTTTCATACATGTCAAACTATTCCCTATCCCTATCCCCTACAAGGGGAAAATGTACAGCATTTGGTGCCCTTTATTCTTTTTCTTTCCTCCTCCTCCTTCTTCTAAGGCAAGGTCTCACTATGTAGACCAGGTTGGTGAAGGACTCACTGTGTAGCCCACATTGGCCTTAAACTAGTGTTAATCTTCCTCCCTTAGCCTTTTCTGAATTATTTCAATCCCCTAAAATGTCACTCTTCTTCGTGGCAGAATTGAATTCTATTGTATATGGAGTGTTCTGTCCATCTGTTGATAGACATCAAAGCTGGTCCTTGAACTCCACTACAGTGAAGAGCGCTTGGATGGATAGATGTGCTATCATGTGCTGAGTTTGATTCCTGAGAGTACATACTGAAGTGTGATATAACTGGATCACATGGCTATTTTATTTCTGTTTGCTTTCTTTTACTTTGGAGATCCCCCCCTCCTGACTTCCAGAATGGCTGCCCCATTGTACATCCCACTAGTAACGTACAGCTCCTGTCTTTTTCCATGGCTGCCACCATTGTTGACATTTGTTTTCTTGATGATATGCATTCTTCCTGGGGTAGGGTAGAACCTCATCCTTTATCATTGTTAAGCTCAATTTCCAAATATCTTGAAAACTATTTCATTTATATTCATAAAGGAAATTTATCTTTAAATTTTTTGTTGTTGTGTTCTTATCTGGCTTGGTGTCAGGATGATACTGACTTCCTAAGATTAGTCTGGTATGTTTCTGGCTTTCCTATACTTTGGGGTAGTTAGGTGAACATTGGTGTTAGCTGTTTTAACATCTGCATGGATTTATCAGCAAATCTACTCAGCCCTGAGCTTTTGTCTATGAGAGACTTTCTACTTCAATTATGTCACTCAGTATAAATCTATTTGGGTTGTTTACTATTCTCTTAATTTGATTTTGTCCAGGAATTTGTTCATTCTTTCTAGATTTTCTATTTATGGAATATAAGTTTTAAGTTTTCAAAGCATTTCCAAATGAGCCTATGTTGGCATCTGAGATANTATATAGAGAGAGAGAGAGAGAGAGAGAGAGAAGGGTTGTATTGTTCAATTCAGTTTGCCTCAGTATATCAATATTGTTCACATTTTTTTAAATTATAGCTCAGGCTTATTATTAACTAGCTCTTACAATTTAAATTAACCCATAATTCTTATGTATATTTAGCCACTTGGTACCTTTTCTCAGTGTAGCATTTTCTTCTTGCTTCCTCTGCATCTGGGTGGTTATTGCAGTCTGAGTTTTTTCTCTTTCAAGAATTCACCTAGTCTGGTCACCACACCTGTACTTCCTGCCTGGCTACTGGTCAATCAACGTTTAATTAAACCAATATGAGTGACAAATATTTACAGGGTACAAGAGCATCATCCATAACATTTTCTCTCAGACTGAACATCTTAAACCAGGAATAGAACCACACTATTTTATCCGGATCTTCTATTTTGGTTGAACTAGTGTAACTCCAGCAATTTGGTTTCAAAATAAGGTCAGTCCTTTATCCAGATTCTTGATTGTCTGGTCTGTGGACCCCAAGAAATGGCCAGTCTGGATATTTATGGACCATCTAAAATTGGTTACTTGACTCCACATTGCTAATCTCAACTTCTGGTGAAGCAGAAAAGCTTTCACCCTCCCATCTGTCCCTCCCTTTCTGCACTTTGACTCCACCAGCTTCAAAGTCAGTCAGTGAACTCAGTTCTTACACAGATCCCTCTTCATTTATATGTCCCCAGTAAATGTCAGAGAGATTGGAGGATACTCATTAACTGGTATATTTTTCCTACTCACTGACTAGTCAAGGCCCAATCTGGAAGGAGTTATAGAGCTGTCTTCCCAGGACTGGGCAGCAGAGGCAGAATAAGGTGTGTGTTCAAAGGAAGTCTCAACTACATAGCTCCAGGCAAGCCTGGGTTATCAGAAATATTGCTCTAAACAGAAATAAATACATCAGTAGCACTTGAAGAGAAAAGAATAAAATTCTTAATGACTGAGAAGCATTGGAGAACAGAACAAAGATTAGAGAAGTAATGTGTTTAAAGATAATGAAATTTTAAAAATGATACCAATAATTGACTTTTAAAATGATAAAAATTTATTTTTAAGATTAAAAAACTTAGTTACATTTGTTATATTGACTTAGAAAAAGAATAGGCTCTTCCCTAGCAAAGAAAATTTCATTAGTAAGAGACTGACCTTGCCCACATGCACAGGTGGGCTGCTGAGATCTGTAACATAACACACAGAGTTATGACACACTCTGTTTCATTGATTTTTATGCTGCATTTTAAATATTCCTTTCATTAATTTCTGCCATTATTTCCCTCTACTAATCTGTGGTTTGGCTTGCTCTGATTTTTCTAAGATCTTGAGATGCATCATTAAGTTATTTGTGTATTATTTGATTTTTTTTCTTTTTTAAATCATTACCTTTCCTTTCTTATTTATTGCCAAGATCTGACATTAAAAAGAAAAACAACTTAAAAAATTCCACAGTCTTTACAAATCTAAACATATGAATAGTTAAGTCTCTTTAAAATAGGCCAATCTCTTTTGAAATCCAAAGTCTTTTAAAATTGAAAGTCTCTCAACTGTAGGCTCTTGTAAAATCAAAAACAAATTAAATACTTTCTTACTTCAAGAGGGAAGAATCAAGGTACAGTCACAATCAAATCAAAAGAAAATCAAACTCCAAAAATGTAAATAACCCATTGTCCAATGGCTTGTATCCACTCACAATCTCCCGGATTTCTCTGAGGGGCTTGGGTCACTTCTCTGGTTCTGCCCTCTGTAACATACACACAGCTTGACTCGATTCCACATCTACTGCTGCTCTTGGTGGTCATCCTTTGGAGCTGTCATCTCCAAAATTCTGGGGTCTTTGGCTCCATCTGGCCATACTTTCACCAATAGCCTTTCATAGGCTCTCGTGGTACCAAGTCTCAACACATTGCATGACTTCTTCAGTCCTGGGCTTTCAGCTGCCTGCCACTGAGGCTGTACCTTCACCAATGCCTGCTCATGTGTTCTCACACTGCCAAGCCTCAGATACTGTCTATGATCCCTTCATGCTTTCAAAACCAGTACCACCTTGGTGACTTGTAGACTATCAAGTTCAGTTACCAGTGGGAGGTACAACGTTGGCTATCTGTGGAACACAGCTTCTGTGCTGACTCTCAAAAACCACTTCCCAGAAGATTTCTCCTCAATGATGTTGATTTCTTCCCTTCTTCTCCTCCTCTCTCCTCCTCCTCTTCTTCCTCTTCCTCCTTCTTTTATTAAACATAGATTATTTTCTCCTTAATGTAATCTGACTACAGTTTCTCCACCCTCCCCATACTCCTCCCTATTCCTCCCCACATCCTTTCCCATCTGGATCTACTCCCTTTCTATCTCTCACTAGAAAAGAATTGGCTTTTAAAAGATAACAAAATATAACAAAATAAAATATAATAAGATAAAATAAAAACCATATTCTGCTATACTCTTGATCAGTGACATATTCAGCCACCATTCAGAGATGGCTTCCTCCTGATAAAGAGAATTACAGCAAGACATTATGCAGTGGGGGGGACACAAAATTCTAAATGAGATGTCTCCATTAAATCTTTCCCCTCAGAACTTAGGAAACATTGAGGAAGAAGATGCAGAGGGAGTGGGAGAGACAAGGAATGGAGGACACCAGGAGAACAAGGTCGTCTAAAACAGTGGAGAAAATCTCATATGCACTCAAAGAGACCGAAGCAGCATGCACAGGGTCTTCATGGGTCTGCAGCAGGTTCACTGTATATACTATAGCTTTCTACCTATGGGATTCCTGAATATTGGGTCTCTAATTTTTGTGCTTGCTCTTGGGGTTCTTTTATTTTTCTTGGAACTCTTTTTAATTTTTATGTTGGCTTGGCTTGTCCAACATTGATATGTTGCTTTTCTTTCATCTGTTTGATTTTTCAAAGTAAATACTTATAGGTATAAGCTTCATGCCTGAAAATTCCTGGTCATCACTAAGATTCTAAGTTGTGTCATCAGTTTTGATCATAGGAGTTTGAAATTTCTTCTCAATTTTTTTCAATGATGAAAAAATTGAAATTTATATTATGTAGTTTTCCATGTATTTGTATAATTTCTGGAGTTTTCTTGCTATTTATTTCTTCTTTGGTTCCTCAAAATCCTCCTGTCTCTGCCTCTCAGCACTAGGATTATAGACACCACAATGTCCATCCATTTTTTTATGTGGAATGGAGGCTATGGATTCAGGTTCTAATGATTGCTTTGGAAACACTTTTCCAATTGAGCCATCTCCCCAGACCCAGGAACAATGTTTTTAACATATTGATATATAAGATGATATAAACTCAAATTCTAGTATTACAATGTTACGATATATATGTATATATATACATATTTATATATTACATTGTTAAATATAACTCTCATGGCAGTTACAAAGTAAACAGCTGATGAATATACACAAAAAAAATAAAAAACTAAATATTTCACTATAAAAATAGATTGATGCTAAAATACAGCAATATAGGAAGTTATAGACAAAAAACTATAAACTATAAAGAAAATCAATAGAATGACAGAAGTAATTATTTTAAGTGGTTAATCTTTCTGGTTGAAAGAAACTGGGAGAATGGGCTTCAAAAAATCATCCAAATGTATGCTATCTGAGAAAGACTCGCTTAGGATCCAAAGTCAGCTGGATGGTGGTGACCCACCTCTTTAATAACAAGTAGAGGCAGAGACAGGCTGATCTCAGAGTTTAAGACAAGCATGGTCTATAGAACAAGTTCCAGGACAGCCAGGGCTACACAGAGAAATCCTGCCTTGAAAAACAAAACCAAAAACCAAGCAAACAGAAAAAGATTCAAAGTTACATATGGTTAAAGGGGAGGGTGGAGAAGAGTAACCCATGACATATGGTTAAAGGGGAGGGTGGAGAAGTGTAACCCATGACATATGGTTAAAGGGGAGGGTGGAGAAGAGTAACCCATGACATATGGTTANNNGGGGAGGGTGGAGAAGAGTAACCCATGACATATGGTTAAAGGGGGAGGGTGGAGAAGAGTAACCCATGACATATGGTTAGGGGAGGGTGAGGAAGAGTAACCCAAGACATATGGTTAGGGGAGGGTGGAGAAGAGTAACCCATGACATATGGTTAGGGG
>LOJH01001420.1:0-30208 GCA_001685095.1 Ellobius talpinus
CCTCTTCTGGCCTGCAAGCATACACACAGACAGAATATTGTATACATAATAAATTAATAAATAAATATTTTAAAAAATAATAATAATAAAGACCATATCATGCTGTAGATGTAGTTCAGAGGATAGAGCACACATGAATTTCAGCATGCACAAAGCACTGGATCAGATATCCAGCAGCACATGATGTAATCATGGTGTTACATGCCTCTAATGCTAGAATTTGAGAAATTAAATCAGGGATCTGAAGTTCAAGGATAGCATGGTATATATAAACCTCTGCCTCAAAAAGTAAAATAAAATAAAGGGTCATGTCCTTACAGAGACCCAAGAGTTTTCATGTATAGAATAGTGATCACCTGGAGTCAGCCAGCTTAGGTCAGCTTTCTCTGGGCCTACCAGCCAATCAGGTGAACTCGGGCCAGCCCTTCCTCTGTACTGAATTCTAGTGCTACTTCTATACTATGTCATTTTGAGACTCTTGCAAGAGAATGTCCTGTCTGTACAAGTGTTATATGGCCTTTAGTTCCAAGTCCATGAACTTCCTAGACACATTTAAACAGAGACACCGTTCCATGGAGTAGTATCATCCAGAGAAGGCTCTGCAGTAAGATAGACTTCTCTGGAGCCCCTTCCTCCCACTCAGTACACCCACGGCTCTCTTTTCACTGACCAATGGATGAAAATCCTTAGAGAACCACACAAGAGTTGGCAAATACCAATGAGTCCTGCCGTCACCACATTTTTGCATAGTAAGGATCTTGTATTGAGTTCCTTCTTTATCAAACTACCTAGGAGAAGGGAGAATTGAGGCCCCAAGAGAGTCTCCAGGAGGTGACTTATGAATACTGACCTAGAATTGCCAGTAAGGGACTGGTGTGGCTCAGAAGCACAACACCTACTTAGCTGCCCCCCAGTAAGGAACTAAGGGTATGTCAGCATAAGAGGACTTGCCTAGAATCCACCAGTGAGGGCCTGAGAACATGGCTTGGTGGTAGTGTTTCCTGGATGAGGGTCTGGGTACAGTATGTTGATCTGTGTTCTCCCATTGTGTAGATCCTGTACCAGCGCTGGACCTCGGGCAACAGCTGGAAATAAAAGTGCAGCGTCTACACGACATTGAAACGGAGAACCAGAAACTTAGAGAAACACTAGAAGAATACAACAAGGAGTTTGCCGAAGTGAAACATCAAGGTCAGTGGCAAATCCTGCCTGGCTTTGCTTTCTTCCCCTTCCCCCCTTAATTGCCTTCTTCATACTGTTGGGACTGGCTGTAATTGTTACCCTTCTCATGAAGCCAGGGTGGGGCAAGCAGCTGAATCTCTCAAACAAAGATAATGACACTGCCTAACTATGCCACAGTTAAACTTTTCCTCCCGCAATAACTACATTGGATTTTTTTATTGCTCTTGGTCTGGGCCAGATCAGGATTCTTTGAAAATTTCTCCTGTATCATCTTGTGATAGGATCTGTCTTTTCAAAGACTGATGTGTCGCCTCTGGGTGACACCTGTCAGACAGCCAACTCCTGATCAAAGGGTCATACACAGTAAGTCATTTAGTAATTGCTACTGATCCATTAAGACTCCAGACAAGACACATCCTTGCAAGTTGTGTGCTTACACACCATTCTTCCCATGTCAACCTCATCCATTCATTATGGATCTCCTGGAAAAGAAAGGGGGGAAAAAACAGGCTCTTGACAGGACTACCTTACATCACAAGCATGGGAGGCAAAGGCTTTTTCTTGACAGGGAACGAACAAACATAAAGAAATTTGTTCTATAACCTAAAAGCCAAGTGTGTTCAAAATCCTAGAACCATGTACTAGCCTGGTGTAAGCTGCAAATCCAGCTACTTTGGAGGCTAAGGTCAGAGGATCCAAAGTTCAGAGTCTGCCTAAGCTATAGGTTGAGTTTAAGGCTGCTCTGAGCAATTTAGTAAAAGCAAAAAGAGAGCTGAGGGTATATAGCTAAATAGTTGAAAATCTTCCAGTGAGGGATTGGGGGTGTGGTTCAGTGTTTAACCCAGCCTTGCATCATCAAGGCCCTAAGTTCAATTCTCCATTGATAAATAAAAACAAACAATACAAAATGCCCCAGAGCCTCCTGACTTCCTTGTGTTGAAGAAAAAAATGCTATTCAACAGCAGTCACAAGATTTATAAAGCAACTCCTAAGTTTCTTTTGTGTCTATGTGTCTTCATGGTTTTGTTTTAGAGATATAGATGAAGACCTCGGTGGAAGGGCGGGGCATCAAGCTGCCTGGCTCCTCTGCATCCCTACTATTTAGTGAGCTTTAGAAAACTAATCAAAAGCTCAATGACTAGGATTGTGAAGAGCATTCTTTTTCCCTTAGAGAATGTTGGAGACAGACTTGGGATGGGGCACTGTCCGTGGGAAGATCCATAAAGAGTCTGGAATGACATAGGAAGAGCTCCAAGGACAGACAGGCCTGGAGAGTGAGGACAGTTGGCCCCTGGCTTCTCTTAGGGACCCTTGATCACACACTGCCTGGAACTTGAATTTATGGTGGGATGCAGAAAATGTGGGGATCAGATCCCACTTGAGTCTGGTTCTACTGAGAATATGATGGCCTTTGGGACCACAAGGGACAGCATTGTCCTGCTTGGAAGGGAGTTGTTAGGCGTGCGAAGCTGCGATTCTTCAAGACTTTTCTCTCCCCCAGCAACCTTCTGCAGCAGTTGCCAGTAAAATTTGTTTCTTTTGAAATGCCCAATGTCTGGGTGACAGATAATTATGTGCACACCTGCTTTGTTACACATACCTAGAGAAAATCTAGTTCTTTTTACTTTTAGCTCCAGTGGCATGCCTTTTTTGCTACCTTTGAGACAGGGATTTTACCTAGCCCAGGTTAACCTCAAAGTTACCATGTATCTCAGGCTGGCCTCAAACTCAGTGTATAGCCCAGTCTGATATCAGACTCACTGTAAACAGCCTTGGCTAAACCTCAAATTCATTCTGTAGCTCAGACTGCCTTCGAACTCACCATGTAGCCCCATGCTGGCTTCCAAACTCACCTTACATTTAAGTCTATCCTCAAACTTACTATGAAGTTCAGAGTAGTCTTCAACTAGTAATTCTTTTACCTCAGCCTCCCCCAAAATGCTAACGTTAACATCATTCCATTCCTAATTTGTTTTCAGAGAGTGTTCATGGGAACACACGAAATATACACTGCCTAACAGATGGCACTATGGAGAGCTAGGGCTACAAGCCCTATCTGGCCTGTCAGTTTCTGCTTTTCCATTTATTACCTCAAATACCTGTACCAGAGGCTGGGAATGCAAATAAACTCAAGTAGACACCAACACCCAAACTCCATGGTGGTTTCTCCCTTCCCTAGTACAGTAAATGGCATTCAGCCACGGTGCCTGGCATTTTCCATTCCATGAGAAACAATAGCAAAGCTGCCTTGGTGCCTGATGAGGGCTATGTCTGACTCTACTTCCAAATGCTTGCACCCTTTCCTCTGCAGTAAAGTCTTTAAACCTACACCAAAACTTTATTAGTCTGCCCTCTGTAGAGAGGACCAACTTAAGGATGCATCAGTAAGACAATATATGTTTTACCATCGATTTCCCCCTTTTCTAAGTGTGCTGGAGGGACCACCACAATCCTTCCTGGCAAAACCCATTGATCCTCTCCAACTTGAATACTACAAGTTCAATTTCACATTGAGGGAGTAAAAGGTCCCCAAAGGGACTCATAACCATTGATTTTGTGTCAGTGTGGACAAGCTCAAGTTTAAAATACAGTGATTCCGGCAGGTTACAAAAGCCTGGTTCACCCAGCTATGAGGAACCGCTTCCCTTACCGTTGGTTTTTCGGTCTTTCATTCTGCAGAGGTTACCATAAAAGCACTTAAGGAGAAAATCCGAGAATACGAGCAGACTCTGAAGAGCCAGGCCGAGACCATTGCTCTGGAGAAGGAACAGAAGCTGCAAAATGATTTTGCAGAGAAGGAGAGGTGAGTGCAGCCTCACAGCTCGCATCACCACTACAGCACCAATAAACACTTCAACTCTAACCCTGGCGTCACATGACAGTTTGAAAAATGCACATGTGAAATCAGCCCAGGTTGTTGACTAAAGTCTCAAAGCTCCTAAGCAAAGTTTTGTTTGAAGGGCTTATATGTCACTCAGTGGTAGAGCACCTGCCTGTAGTCCCCACTGTGAGTGAGGCCTTGGGTTCTATCCTCAACACTGCTGGAGAGTTTTGTTGAAAAAATGACAGCGATCCTTGCTTCTTCATTGTAAAATCCCTTGAGTGCAATGTGTCACTTTTCTCCTGGTGGCCATGGCGACAGGCAGCCGGAACACAAGTGTTTCTCAGACCTGCAGAGTGAGAACAGGGCTTGTATAAGTTGAACACAAGTTGACAAATGACAGCTGTACTTGAACTGAGGCAACAGAGGACAGGTTCCGCCAACATGTGCCCTCTGCAAAAAAGCCTGAACTCCATCTACCTTCGTTGAATCTGATATTTTTGTGTCACGTAAAAAATATCTTTTATTTTGTTTTGCTTTGCTTCTTTCTATTGTACCAGTACCTCATAAAGCAAGGAATTGAGATCTCTAATCCAAAAATCTGAAATATTCTTGACATGTAAAACTGTAAATACTGAAAAAGTTAAGTATGCCCAGGACTGAGATCATTCAGAATCCATGCCTAGTATGTGCAGGATTGTGGTTTCCATCCCAGCACCAAAAGGAACAAAAAGTTCAGGCTTTTTAGAGCACTCTAGACTTGACACTTTCACCCAGTGCCATCTATATATATTCCAGAATTTTAAACTCTCTAAATAAAAGTCTGTCACAGTTGTGGTCCACGCATTTTGGATGAGGGACCCTCAGCCCGGATCAGTAAAATGTACCAATGCTGCACCTGACTAATGACAGTTATAGCTTTCTAATGGCTTATTTTATTCCAGACTTTCTCCATAAATGAGTAGTTTTCCACTAATGGAACAATTTAATGAAAATCAGATTTTTTTGTAAAAGCTATGGGGACTCCTGAGCTTGTTAGTTCCAACTGTTAGTCAGATTTTTAAAAACTCTTTCGTTAAATTAAGATGTTAAATTTTAGCACTAGCATGAGGAAATGCACATACATTTTAACAGGAGGCACTAATTAGATTTATAGTTTCAAGTAAGTGGCTAGGTTTACTCACTAGGGGTGTGAAGTGTGAGTGTGGAGGCCAAAGGTCAGGTCAGGTGTGGTGTCTTCCTCCTTTACTCTCCACTTTTTTCTTTGAGACAGGTCTCTCACTGAATCTGGAGACCAATTCAGCTAGACCAATTGGTCAGGTCCTCAAACTTGGCTGGCAAACAATTGACCCATTTAGCCATATCCCCAGCCCCAGCATGGTGTTTTATTCTACTTGTGAACATTGATTTCATGGTTAATTCACCAGAGTTCTATGGGGTGACCTCAAAAAGATCACAGGAGCCAGGTACAGTGGCACACACATGATTCCAATATTCATGAGTCTCAGGTACGAGAATCATGTGTTCCTTTTTGTTTTGAGACAAAGCCCTACTATGTAACCTTGGCTAGCCTGGAACTCAATAGGTAGACCAGAATGGCCTCAAACTCCCAGAAGTCTGCCTGCCTGCAAGTGCTAGAATTAAAGACATGAAAGACATACACACCTGGCAGACCATGGGGCTACATAGCAAGACCTTGTCTACAAAAACAAAATAAAGCAAAAAGAAGGAAAAGCTAGGTGTGGTGGTGCATGCCTTTAGTCCCAGAACCTGGGGAGCAGAGGCATTCAGATCTCAGACCTCTGAATTTGGGGCCAGCTTGGTCTATGACCAGTTCCAGATCAGTGATGGCTACATAGTTAGACCCTGATCTAAATAAAAACAAGTAAAAATGAACAAATATAATGAAAATAGGGTCAGGCATGGTGGCACATGCCTTTAATTTCAGCTTTCAGGAGACAGATGTAGGCAGATTTATGTGAATTTGAGGCCAGCCTGGTCTACATAACGAGTTTTACGCCAGAGACCCTCTCCCCCCACCAAAAAAAAAGTGGAAAGAGAACCAAGTCCAGAAAGTGTCCTCTGACCTCCACATGGGCAACATACTTCAGAATAATAATTAAAATAATTTTTTAAAGAAGGAAAATGGCCAGTATGGTGGTACATGCTTATAACCCAGCAGTGTGGAGGTGGACATAGGAGATTCACCCACAAGTTAGAGGCCAACCTGGGCTATAGCATGAGTTTCAAGTATGGTTGAGCTATAGTATGAGATGATTTCTCAAAAAGAAACATACAAAAAAGCATGGTGCAATGCTTGATTGTGCAGGAAAATACAGCACTCTAAACCCCTCACTTCCTACCATGAATACTGGATACAGGGATATGGGCCATCTCTAACCATAACTCTTCTTAGTCATGAAAACTATAATTCAATAAAATTCACAACAGCCTGAGCAAACAATACAGCAAGATAAGAGTGAAAACCACAGGATTTAAAGTTCCATACATTCACTGGCAGAGTGTTCCAGATTCCATCCCTAGCACCACTTATGACATCAATTTTACTCCCAGCACTGGAGAGGTAAAAAAATCAGGAATTCAAAGGTTATCCTCAGCCCCATAATGAGTTTGAGGCCAGCCTGAGCTGCATGAGACCCATTCTCAAAAAAGAAAGGAAGAAAGAAAGAAAGAGGTTGTGTATAGTGTAATTGATAGCATGCATCCCTTCAGCCTCATACACTATGAAAGTGTAGAAATAAACTGATATGGGAATGTGGTACTGTTCGGGTGAATTCAAATTAGGTAAAGGAATGGATTATATTAAACAAGAATAATGTTTAGGGAAAGGAATGAAAACAAAACTTTGCCTTTATTACCTTTCTTTACATGCAGAAAAAATCATGTGGAGCCAGGCATATTGACTATGTCTGTAATCCCAGCAAATCAGAACCTAAAACAGGAGGATTGCTGTGACTTCTAAGCTTGCCTTATGTAGAAAGTTTTAGGCTAGACTGGGCTACAGAGTCTTAAAACCTTGATTTTAAAACTGAGAAGATGTCTCAGTATATCAATCCCTTGCTGTACATGTATGAGGAAAGTGGTTTGGATCTCCAGAACCCACATAAAATTGGGCAGGCATAGCAGTGACCTATAATCCCAGCTAAGGCAGAGACGAATCCCTGGGATATATTGACCCCTAGATTAGCTAGAATTGTCGAGTTGTGGGTTCAGTTAGAGACTTTGCCTCAATAAATAAGGTGGAACATGACCAAAGACCAACTTCAAAATTTCAACATTTGGCCTACACACATATACACACACACACACACACACACACAATTTTAAAAAGCTAAACTGGATGTGGGATTTAAATAGTAATTAATTCATTATATACCAAAAGAGAACTTTGATACATATTTTTAAATATTTTTGAAGTAAAAAAATCTTTATAATAATATCTGAAAAAGTATATCAATATAACCATCCAATATTTAAAACAAAATTTAAAAAACAATAACAGTAAAGTTTTAAAGATATCAACAAAGAGAAAAATATATTTATACTGCATAAGATAATGGGTGAACTTTTATTTATTGATTTTTAACTATGTGTATGTGTGTCTGTATGTGAATTGGTACAGGAGAGTGCGTGTACATATATATTCTTTCGTGTGTGTGTGTGTGTGTGTGTGTGTGTGTGTGTGTGTGTGCCTGTATGAATCTATGTGCACCATGTGCATGCAGTGCCTGTGAAGGCCAGAAATGGGCATCAGATCCCCTAGAACTGGAGTTAAGACAGTGATGAGCTGCCTAATGTGGGTGATGGGAACCAAACCCCAGTCTTTTTAAAAAGAGTAGCAAGAGCTCTTGGCCACCAACTCCAAGCTCTTCTGCATATACTCAGAGCTCTTAAAGATTAACAGAAAGAAATGATCAGTTCTACTTGCCGTACATGATGGTACATGCCAGTAATCCCATCACTGAGGAGGTGTAGGCAGAAAGATTGGAAGTTCATGGCCAGCCTTGGCTACATGAGACCCAATCTAAATAAACAAACAAACAAAACTAGTAACAACCTTCTAAAAGTGGGCAGAGTCGATATTTGAGCATACAAAGAGACAGCAATAAATATTGAGTTTGATTTTATCCAGTGTTGGCAGGGTTTACAAAAACACATTGGCAGGAGTTTAAATTAGAGGATTTTAATTGGGAAGTTCTCAATATCTATCCAAAAAGAAAAACAATTACATAAAGCCTGTGACCATTGAAATCACTCTGTTAGAATTTTTTCCAACAAGATTCACTCTCCAAGTTAGCCAAAAACATAGTTGATGAAATTTTAGTAGAAAGAAACTAAACAGTCTTAGGTATCTGTGGCATTTTGGTTCTGTTTGCTACTGAGAATGAGGGGTAGCAATATATGCTGAAGCAGAGCACTTCCAAACTGGTGATGAAGGAAAAGGCAGACTGCCAAGCACGCAAGTAGAAGAAAGGGTAGCTTCATGTCTCATGACCCAATACACAAGAGGCTGAAGCAGAGAGTTCTAGAGTTGGAGGCCAGCCTTGGCTAAAGGGAGTCCCTTTCTCAACCCTCCCCTCCATAAAAATAAGTGGGGGAAAGGAATTTATATTGCACTATATCTTTGTTACATTTTAATTTAATTTATACATACTGTTACATGTTACTTTACTTTGCACTGTTACATATTACTGTATGCTACATGTTATTCAGCAGCATAAGACTTGTCAGTCTGTTGTTAGTGGATTGTGTATTAGTTCACATGCCTTTTATGTAGTTTGAGTGCCTGTAGTTACTTATTATACCGTTGCATTGTAGAAAGGGACAGGGAACTTTGAGGAGTAAAAGAATTAAGAAAGACTGTACTTTTTATCCTCTTGTAGTATTTGGGTTTTTTTTTTTTTAAAAAAAATGGGGGATGCCGTCTTCAATCCCAGCATTTGGGAGGCAGAGGCAGGTGGATCTTTGTGATTTGGAGGCTAGTCTGGTGTACATAGTGAGTTCCAGAACAGCCAGGGCCTAGTAGAGAGACTCTGCCTCAAAATACAAAACAAAAACAAACAAACAAAAAGCCTTAGGGCCTGGAGAGGTGGCTCAGTTGGTAAAATTCTTGCTACAAAAGCTTGAGGGCCCAAGTTCAAATTTTCAGTGCCCATGTAAAAAAGCCAGGTACTGCAACACAGCTGTAATTCCAGAACTGGGGCGTGAAACAGGTGGATTGATTGCTAAGGCAATTGGATTGAGTTCAGGTTTCAGTGAGGAATATCTCAAAAAATAAGTCCAGAGACAGTTGAAGAAGATACAGGCATTGGCCTCTAGCTTGCACGCATGGGCACACACACACATACATGATCATATAATTTTTAAAGTGGGATTTTCTTAAGATTTGTTTTTAATTATGTGTATATGTACGAATATGTGTCAGTGTGGGTAAGCAGTGTGTGTTCAGGTACCTGCAGGGGCCGGAAGAGGCCAGAACCCCCCCTGGAATTAATCACATGCACTTAGTAGCCACCTGATGTGGGCACTGGAAAATGAACTCTGGTCCTCTGCAGTTTTATAGTTTATAATGGGTCCTCTTTTTTTTTTCTTCCCTTCTGAGACAGGGTTTCTCTGTGTAGCTTTGAGCCTGTCCTGGAACTCACTCTGTAGACCAGGCAGACCTCGAACTCACAGAGATCCACCTGCCTCTGCCTCCTGAGTGGTAGCATTAAAGGCGCGCACCACAACAGCCTGGCTAAGGGTCCTCCCATTTTATAATAGACACACATGGGAAGTATTGGCAAAGCTTTTCTAGAGGTGACAGAAATTTGACTCTTTTTATTTTTTAAGCCATCATTTCTCCTCTTTTGTACCCCCAATTTATTGTGTTGAGCA
Organism: Ellobius talpinus; assembly: GCA_001685095.1. Taxonomy (NCBI): domain Eukaryota; kingdom Metazoa; phylum Chordata; class Mammalia; order Rodentia; family Cricetidae; genus Ellobius; species Ellobius talpinus. The sequence continues at coordinate 9,902 of LOJH01001420.1, forward strand.
TATATTAAATTCATAGGATATAAAAATGATGAACTTGTTTTTAGATTTTTTTTTCCGCTGCAGACACAGAGGAAAGCATGTTGTCTCTTGACTGGGACAGCATTTGGAGACCATGGGAATAGTAAACTACTTTCAGATATTCAGAATTCCCCCACCCCCACCCACTGTGGTAGCATTTGCACTCCACTTTAGAGGAGAGGACAGCTGTCACATCTGTTTAGGACATCTTTTATGCCAACAGATTCCTTTTCTGTGTCAGCAGAATGTAAATGTATCATTCTTCTCCCCGACTTAGGAAAACAATGAGTGTGTGATGATGCTATTTGATTTCTTTTTAATATGTGCTATCTCAGAACAAGTTCCATATAGGAGAACCTTCCATACTGATTGCCACACATGTCAGGTCCTGCAGGGTGCACACACTCCACGTTGTATAATGTGCATTCACAAAGGTGAGATGCAGAGATTCAAGCTGTCCTGGGGGGCCTGCCTCCAGCTGGGCCTCCCTGAGAAGAGTGCTGAGCAGTGGGGCTCGGGGCACACAGCCTATCTCAGTAGTAAAAACAAGATGACCAATTTGGCTTCATTTTCTCTCTCTCTCTTTTCCCAGAAAACTGCAAGAGACCCAGATGTCCACCACCTCAAAGCTGGAGGAAGCCGAGCACAAACTCCAGACTTTGCAAACAGGTTCGATGCTCTCCAGTCTATTTGAAGACACATGTGGAAGATGGAAGTAGGCTGGGCAAGCATGGGCAGTCTCCTGGCCTGTTTCTAGCCCCTCTGCTACTTGTTGTTCCTGGGGATCCTGCAGTTAGGAATCTTGAGCCCACATAACTGAAGCCTGAATCCCAGGCTGCTCTACCTGACTGCATTAGTCACTGCATTGAGTTGCTAATGTGGACGTGGGTGGCTCTCCTGCTTTTCCCTCCCTGCGCCAGCCATCCTTCCTGTTCTTCTTTCCAACAAACACTTCTAAATCACCAAACTGTCAAGAACTGTCATCTCATTTGGAACAATAATGGGGGTGAGGGGACTTAGTTCTACCCGAAATGAAGTTAAGAACTGTTATAGCAGAACCTTTAAATTCTAAAATATACCAAAAAAGGTCATACCAAAGTTTGCCTTTCTTTTTTTGTTTCCTTTTCTGAGAAGGAAGCAGCATGGTATCTTTAAATGTGGGGAGAAAAATGAGAAGACATCATGATCCAACTTAGAACACAAATGTTACAGGGACAAAAAATAGTCACAACCAGTTTAACAGTCAAATGAATAAATGTCCAAAAACTGCAAACACCAAGCTACTGATGTAGCTCTGCAAAGGAGCTTTTGCTTAGATACCATCAGTAAGGGACTGGGAGCCTGCTCAGTGGTAGAGCACCTGCCTAGAATCTTCCATTGAGGGGCTCCAAGTGTGGGTTAATTGTAGCGCACCTGCCTAGTATGAGCAAAAGCTTTGGTTCAGTCTTCACCTTATACATGCATGTATGTATATACATATGTCCACACACATGATATAGCACTTAAAAATTCTGGAAAAATGAAGAAACAGTCCAGCAGAACAGTAAGTGAAGTAGCAGGAAGCTTTGAGAAGCAGTGTGGATCATAAGGGAAAGAGCTGACAGTTTTTAACAGTCAGGGATTTGCAGATAAATCAGTGAAAGATGGTTTTGCCTATCATGCTGTCAGCTTTTTTGAAACAGATAATGCCATTGTTGCTGAGGATGTAGGAGCGTGGTCACAGGCACTGTGTGGATGTGAATGGGAGAGTTGCCTCTTGAGGCTGGCTGGGTGTTATGTAGGGGCAAGCATGCTCAGTTCTTTACCAACCGCCTTACTTCTGAGTGTGTTAAAAGGAAAGCTGATTGGTCTGTCTGTGACCTGACATGGAGAGACTTCCATCCAAGACCACTAAGGGAAAAGATGGGCCTCAGAAAATACTCTTAACCATCCCATTTATGGAGTTAATAAGATCTTCATGAAACCCAGGCTAGCCTGGGCCTCATGACCCTCCTGCTTCTGCCTCCTCAGTGCTGAGATGACAGTCATGCACCACTATGCCTTGCTCTTCAGTTCGGCCAGTAAATGAAGTTGACAGTCCATAGATGAGGTTTCTGCCCCTACCACAGAGCACACTCTTTTAAAATAAACTATGGGTCTGTGTGGGTTTATGCATGTGTACATACATAAGAGTTGCAGATGGCTGCAGAGGCATTGGATCCCTTTGGGGTTAGAGACAGTTGTATGTTGTACAACATGGGTGCTAGAAGCCAAGCGTGAGTCCTCTGCAAGAGCTTAACCTCTGAACCATTTCTCCAGCCCACAATAAAGTAAATAGGGGTATGTATTAAATAACAATTGAAAGTATAATAGGAGCTGAGGAGTTTGCTCAGATCCATAGCACACAAACATAAGGATCTGAATTCAACCTCTAGAGCCCATGTAAAAAGCCATGTGTGGTGGTGAACCATGCTTATAATCCCAGACCTAGCAAGGTGAAGACAGATAATCCCAGACCTAGCAAGGTGAAGACAGGATGGTCCCTGGAGCTCACTGACCTGCCAATCTTGCCCACTTGGTGAGTTCCAGGTCAGTGGGAGACCCTGCTCCAAAAACAGCAAGGTGGATGGCGTCAGAAGAACACTGAAGTTTGTAGCACATACACATGCACACACAGGGATATGAGCACACATACACTAAACCTTTTGAAGGACATAAGCTAGTAGCAGAGCTGTTTATAGTCATGGTCAGTTACCATATGCATGCTTTTACCCAGTTGGTAGCATGCCAGAGTCACTGTAGGCTCACAAGTCATGTGTTGCATTAAGACAATAAGGCGCCTGGATGATAGGAACTTTCCACCTCCAATATAATTATATGTGACCATCATCATATACTTGGTCTGTGATTAACAGAATATGCAACTGTATTTGCAGTTGGTATAGAAATGATTTTTGATGATAAAAGCCATTTAAAAGCTGAAAGTCTGCAGCAAACTGGACGGTGGTTCTCTGTTGGAGGTACTTCAGAGAGATAAGGCGGGGTGAGGGAAAGTTTTCTTCATCTTTTGTATGTCTCTCATCTTCGTGTACTTTTCCCTTTTTACTTTAAGCAGTTGGTGTTCTAACTGGCTTAATGGCACACTCCTGTAATCTCATCACTGGAGAATTATACCCAGGGAGATCCAGAATTTGAAACCCCATCTTTGAAAGCAGCCTAAAGAGGTGGGGATATAGCTCCATCAGTAGAGTGTTTGTCCAGTACTTAGAAATCCTCAGATTTGATCCCCATCATGAAGGAAAACAGGCTCATAGCTGTAATCTCAGTGCTGAGTAGGTAGAGGCAGGTGGGTCAGATGGTAGAGGCAGGTGGGTCAGATGGTCAATGTTATCTTTGGCTGTATAATGAGCTCAAGGTTAGCCTGGGCTACATAGACCCTGTCTGAAAACAGACAAGATTGGTGTCTTATATATCATGGTTTCTGTCCTTGCCTTTTAGCCCTGGAAAAAACTCGAACAGAATTATTTGACCTGAAAACCAAATATGATGAAGAAACTACTGCAAAGTAAGTGTCTGTGTGATATCATCCTCTGCTTTTTGTTTTTTTTTTTTTCTGTTTTTTTGCATTTGGTCAAGATGACTGTGCTATTATTGCTAATCCACAGAAGATGGGCTTAGAAGATATTCAACCCCCTGTAATGCTGTCAAGATATAATGTCAGTCTAATAAGTCCCTTGTATCATATCCCTCCCACTGAAACTTCTGTTCCTGGTCACAAAGAAATCTAGACTTTGCATGCTCATGTGTGTGTGCGTGTCTGTGTAAATGAGTGTGCACACCACAGTTCACATGTAGAAGTCTGAGAACCCCTTTAAGGCAGGGTCTCTTGTTTCTGCCTGTTTTATGCTCTGGGCCAGCCTATCTGTAAGTCTCTAGATGAGCCTCTCGTCTCAACCTCTTGTCTCACTGTAGGAGTGCTAGGATTACAGATGTGCACCACATCTGACTTTATTTTTTATTTTATGGGTTTGGGTGTTTTGCCTGTCTGGTCTTGGTCTGTATGTCTTGTGTATTGTGTGTGATCCAAAAGAGGGCATCAGATCCTCTGAAGTTGCAGTTGCAGGTGATTGTGAGCCACCATGTGGGGGCTAGGAATTGAACCTGGGGTTTTTTCATTTGTATGCTAGAGGTCAAACTCCCATTATCATACTTACACAGCAAGCATTTTTACCTGCTTAGCCATGTCCAGCCCATATGCTTTACTTTTTTCTACACTGGGAAAAGGTGAACTTTCAAGCAATGTGATTGGTGGGACACTTCTGTGGAAATACAGTCTGGAGAAATTGTCATCTTTTTCTGCGACAGAGTACCTTAGGAAGAATAAGCACTGCCCATAAAGGTAGCTTGTCACTGAGCATTACAGCTTTGTACAGGGCTCCCTGTGTGGGGACACTCAGGGATGAGACTGAGCCAATGATGCTTCCTGCTTACTTGACCATTGTCAAGATGACATCAGATATTACAGTAACCTGTGACAGGAACATTTACTACCAGACCCCTCCTTGTAGATGAGCAGAGAGGAGGAACTGATATTGTCCTAAGTTGTGAGTCAGCCACAAGTCTGCTAGCTATGGCTAATGTTCAGACAAGCTGTGTAAGGCTGAAGTTTTCATGGCTTTTTCCCATTGGAGAAGGCTCTTCTGATCTTCCACAAAAATGTACATGTATTCAGCAGCAGCGCTGCCTCTGACCACTGGGAACACAGGTCCTTGGTTTGTTCATATGTTGCTCCAATAGGTATCAGTAGAATCACATCTGAGTTGCTCCCACCCTATTGTAGTGAGAGATAGGACTTACACCCCAGCAATCCTTGTCCTTTTCATGTGACATGTGTGTTTGTGTACTTGAATTGTGTGCCTGTGGAAGCCAGACATTGGGTATTTTCCTCAATCACTCGCTACTTATTTTTTATTTATTTTATTGTTTTATGTATATGAATGTTTTGCCTACATTTATGTCTTTACCATGTATATGCCTGATGTTCTCAGAGGTTAGAAGAGAGCAACAGAGTCCCTGGAATTGGAATTATCAGGTAGTTATGAGCCACCATATGGGTGTTGTGTGTCCAACTCAGGTCCTCTGGAAGAGCAACCAGTACTGTTAACCACTGAGTCATCTCAGCTCTCCTCGTTTTTTGTTTTAAGCAGGGTGTCTCAATAAACTTGGAGTTCACACAGGGACTAGACTGTTGGCCAGTGAGCTCTAGGGATAGGTAGTCCTCAGGAGTGGGAGTATCAACATGTGCCACCACACTTAGGTTTGTTTGTACATGGGTGCTAGGGTTCTAAACTTAGGCCCTCATTCTTACATAGCAAGCCATCATCTCCCTAGCCTCGGGGCCATCTCTTGACCCTCTACTCTCCTTTGTTTAGTAGTCCAGACCTTAAGGCCCAGTTAGTTCCCAGACCTGCAGTCAAACTTCACTAGATAACTTAGAACTTATTCACAGAGACCCAGATGTCCTCATCAGTCTCCCTAGCTGGCTGACTTGATAGCATAGCTAAACCTCATAGAAACCTTTAGGCCATTACTCTCCTCCCTCCATGCTCTACAGTTAGGCTTGAAAAGTACACATGAGCTCAGTCTAAGGGAGTAATGGTTAAATTTCCTTGTAAAATTCTGTGACTTTGGGCTTCCCTCCTTCCATCCCAAAGACAGGACCATCTAAGAGCAGCTGCCATCATCCAACGGGAGGACACACACGCTACTCCCACCCTTTGAAAGCTCATAGACTTTCTCACCTGCAGCACATTCCCACAGCAGAAACCACATCAACTGCCATGATAAAACTCCTGGACCCTGTCCCCTTTTCTGTCAGTGTTTTATCTTCATGTAATGTGATCATTTCTGCTTGGATTTTATCCTACTAAACTGATCATTTTTCTTTTTCTTTTCTTTTCTTTTTTTTTTTGAGACTGGCTCTCTACATAGCCATGGCTGCCCTGATGTGCAGACAGCATGTTTATCAGTGTGTGGCTCCTCCTTCCACTCCACATCACTGTCTTGATTGCCCTAAGTCCTAGTGAGTTTGGAAATATAGTTGTTTGTATCACTATTTATTATTGCTAAACTATACTACTTTCTTGTATGTACTTGTTTTCTTGTCTATGTTTTTCTATGTGTGTATGCAACAGCATACCTTTAGAGGTCAGAGGACAACCTTGGGTGTTCGTGATTATGGATTTAGCAGTCTTTTCTTTTGAGAGCTTTTGATGTGCATATGTTATGAATGTGCATGTATGTGGGTACATATGTACATATGTGCAGCTGGATGTGGAAGTCAGAGGTTGATGTCAGGTGTTTCCCTCAACCATTCTCCACCTTAGATATTTTGAGTCAGGGTCTCACTTGAACCCAGAGCTCACTGACGCAACAGCCTGCTTTAAGAATATCATGGTTTTGCCTCCCTGGTGCTGGATTCAGGCAGCCTACCAAGCCAACTCAGGATTCAGATGAGTCCTAGGGCTCTGAACCACAGTCGTCCTGCTTGCGTGGCAAGTGCTTTACCCACTGAGACACATTCCTAGTCCTCCTTTGTTCTTTTTTGAGAGGGGGTTTCACTGCACTACTAAGGCTGATCTGAAACTCCTAGGTTCAAGAGATAATTCCTTCGTCAGCTTCTGCAATAGCTGGGGGCTGTAGGTATGCTGCTGTACCTGGCAAGGATGTGGGAGCTCTGAGTGATTTCTAAATATAAGTCTGTGAAAGAGCAAGGCCACATTGGTCTCTTGGAAGACCTGCCACAGTTCTGAAAATTGTGCCCACAGTATAGTGGATTGATGGATGTGGAAAGGTAGTCCAACTAGACTGGACTGAAAATTTATTTCTCTGATTAGAAAAAGAAAGGACTGAGTGGGGCTAGGCAGGTGACTCAGGCTGGGAAGTGCTTGTCATGAATGCATGAAGACCTAAATTTGATCTCTGGCACCTGGATAATAGCTGGGCTTGGTAAAGTTCACTTGAAATCCTAGCACTGGGGACGTAAAGACAGGCAGATCCCTGGGGCTCCATGAACAGCAGCTTATATTAACTGACCTCAGGACCCAGTCAGAGGTCCTGTCTCAAAAAAAAAAAGATGGATGGCTCCTAAGGAACAACACACAAGGTTGACCTCTCTGGCATCCACATTCATGTGCACATGTACACACACCAGGGATGGTTTTAAACATCTTTTTATTAAAAAAAAAAAAAGAATGCTTCAACGCATGCTGACAAAGAACCTAGGAAGGGAGGTAGGAGACAGAGAAAAGGCTTTGAGGAAAGACTGCTCTGGGAGCGATTGCTCTGTTTCCTGTACACACTGTGACCTCCAGGGCCTCTTGTCTCTTGGACAAGGGGCATAAGAGCAGCTGCATCACTGAGTAGCTATGGAGAGCGATGAAGTGTGTGCAGAGGCAACATTGCAAGGCCTGGGGTGCTCACAGCAGAATCCCATGTATGCCTCTTGGAGAACGTTAGTCTGAAATGTGTCAGTCATTCAGACCACTGACCTTCCCTCTCCCCCATTTAGAAAGAAACCACAGGGACTGGGGCTGTAACTCAGCTGATAGGGTGCTTGCCTAGCATCCACAAGGCCTTGGGGTCGATCTTCAATACTACAAGAACCAGGTGTGGTGACACATGCCTCTAATCGCAGCACTTGGGAGGTGGAAGCCAGGAAGATGAGGAGTTAAAGGTCAGCTTCAGCTATACTGTTAGAAGCCAATTTGGGCTATACAAGACCCTTGGGGGGGTGTAGGTCAAAGGCAACCAGGCCACTTAGAGCCTTCCACCCCCAACCCTAACTGCTGCTTTTGCAGTCATTTCAGCTGTACGTCAGCTGGGACTGTTTGGCTGGCTGTGATAGGGACAGTGGCAGTAAAGTTTTCCATGTGTAGGCTTGAAGCAAAATGTAATTAGCCTTTATGCACAGAACAAGGCCCCATTGATGAGTACAGCTGGTCTTTGTTTGGTCCCATCGCTGAGAGTGGGAGGTAAAGTGTTCTTCTTCATGTTTATTAATGCAAGATTCCGTAGACAAATGGCAAGCACAGTTTAATATTTGTTGGAACACGGCGGTTGGGGGGGCTTGCCAAACAGTTGTTGTGTGAGTGGATTGCAGGCCCTCACATTATAACCATTGCTGGGTTAAATAAATGGATTATTTCTGCTTTTTTTTAATGTATCTCCCCAAATGATCAGACCTGAGTCCCATTCTCCCCACAGCAAATGCATATGTGGCACCTTAAGGACCTTAAAGTTGCATCTTATAAAGTCTGTCAGTGTGGATTTTACCATTCTCGCTGTTCCCTGGGACTGCCTTCAGCAAGCAATGGCTGCCACCCTTAGAGGGGCCTTGAACATCTCATACACTGCCCACTTTCCTCCACTTCTGTTTCATAATCTTTCACTTTCCCTTGAGTTTAAGACACCATATAATTGAGCGCAAGAATTCCCATTTTCATTTGTATTTTTTTAACCTTTTGTGGGGGAATGTGTACACTGTGTTATGGTGCACATGTAGAGGTTAGAAGACAAATTGTAGGAGCCAGTTCTCTCCTACCATGTGGAGTCTGGGGATGGATCTCGGGTCATGAGGCTTGGCAGAAAAGCACTTTTACCCACCAAGCCCTCTACCCAGCCCCAGACTTCTTATTTCAGTTTTCCCTCTGCAGTGGGCCTGGGTGAACAAGGAGAGCCCTGGAACACCTTCCAGACCGCGAGGGCAGAGTGAAAATGAAGATTAAGTTGTGATAAAATGCTACACTCCTACCTAAGGTTAAAGACCGGGGATGTGGCTCAGTTGTATAGGTCCTTGCCTAGCTAGCATGTGTGAAGCCCTGGGTTTAACTACCAACACTCAAGAGGTAAAGGCAAAACAATCAAAGTTAAAATTTGTCCTGAGCTACATAGCAACTTTGAGGCCAGCTTGGGCTACATAAAATCCAGTCCCAGAAAACTGGAAAAAAAATTCAATCTTTTGACAGATGGGTATAGTTTAATAATAGAGTGCATGCCCAATATGTTCAAGCTCTGGGTTCAATTCCCTCTCACACTGGGCACAAAAGAGGGAGAGGAACAAACATACTCTTTCTACAGCTAATATTACTCTGTTACTCCCAAATTTTCCTTAAGCTTTTTCATGTTGTATTCCTTTCCTCTGCTTATTTTCAAGAAAAGACATTATATATGCAAATACTTCCATAGCACATTACAAAAGCAACATTGATGAAGAAATACTTGGATTTATTTTGAAGTATGTTCTTTGTACTGTGTGTGACCAGTGATTATCATATCCATTGCTCTGGGAAAGACAAGACTTCTCTTAGTCAGTTCAGCTGATTGCTCAGAGAACCCAAACTGATTTGCAGGCATGGGGACCTCTGTGCTCCAACAGAGGACAAGGAGGCAGAAATTGAAAGAGGAAGCCAGAGGTTCCCAGTATGACTGTCCAATGGGAAGTATGACTAGCATGCTGGTGAGCAGAGGTGGCAGCAGCCCGTGGACAGATGTTTCTGGACTATTACACAGTGGATTTTCAAACGTCACCACACTTGCTGTTTGTGGCAGTCATTAAGAAAGCCCTTACTATGTTAACTGCATGAATGAGGCATGGCAGGCAGCACCCAGTCAGACTCTTGCCTCCTCCATTCGGCTCGAAGTGCTGTTTTGCACAGCACCTCATAATTCTCTGGGGCATGGATGTGCCTAGAATCTCCCAGTGAGGGGCTGGGGGCATGACTCAGCGAGAGTGATTGTCTAGCATGTACAAGGCCTTGGTTTCGTCCTCAGCAAAGGGAATAATGTCCCTTTCTGAGGCTGCCTCTATAATGGCCTTGTTAACCTGTGTGAGGACTAATGGTAACAGCAGATTTCTGTGAAACATTCAATGTCTTCCTGGCAAAACCTATTGTTTATGATTTTGCCATCCTTTTCTTTATAGTTCTACATGAATTACTCTGGAAATTAGGCTGGGCCAGACCATCTGACCAAGACTATATGGCTATTATCATCTGTCATGTTACCCAAACGTCGTATCCTTTGACTTTTTTTTTTNTTTTGCTTGTATGGTATTCTTCCTGCACACATATCTGTGTACCACATGCATGCCTGGTGCCCAAGGAGGCCTGTAAGAGACATCAAATCCTCTACAGCTAGAGTTAAAAACAGTTGTGTGCATACTGGAAGAGCAACCAGTGCTTTTAACTCCTGAGCTGCCACACCTCCCTTTTATTTATCAGTGGTGCTTAGAGACAGGGCTAGCCTGAAACTCACTGTGTAGACCAGGTCTAGGACTCACTAAGATCCATCAACCTCTGCCTCCTGAATGCTGGGATTAAAGACATAACATGTACTGCACATTTAGCTTTTGGGGGATGGGAGTATCTCATTCTGTATCCCTGGCTGACCCTGAATTCTGTGGCCATGATCCTACACACACACACATACACACACACCATTAAATTTGGGAAAACCAAAGGGAGGTGTCCTGAAACCTCAGTGGCATTCTTTCCCCATCACTTTCAGAATGTAATTGTTTTCCATCTTTCTAATGAATCGTCAGTTTCCAGTGTGAGTTACTGTAATTATCCTAGTTGGATCAATTTTCCTAAAAACAGAGAAGCAAATCGTGTGTGATTTTAAGGGTGTGGACTTGAATAGTTTAGTCAGACCTGGACTTTCCCCCAATGTCTTATTTCTATTTCCAGAGGCATTAGTACATTTGGTAGAATTCCTGGCGTTTTCCATCCTTGTTTAAGGGTTCTGCTTCACATCTAAAACTCAGTGTTGGGTGAGTTTCCAAGGCTTTTCTGTTTCAGTCTCCTTGGGTGGGACTAGAACGAAGAGGTTGGCTTTCTGTATACAAACCCAGAAGACACTCGATTATTGCTTTGTGTGTCCATGTGTGTACAAGCCTGTGCCTGTGTGCACAGATGCACATATGAGTGCATGTAGAGGTTAGAAAACAACCTTGTCTGCCTTTCCTCGGATGCAGCCCCTCCCCCTTGTTTTCCTGGAACTCACCAAGTAAGCTGGACTGTCTGGCCAGCAAGCCTATGGGATCAGCCTCTATCTGCCTCTCACTGCTGGGAATACAAGTGTGTGCCACAGTGCCCAGCTTTTTCTTATGGGTTCTGGGTATTGAACTCAGCCCTCATATTTGAACAAGCTCTTTACCTACTGAGCCATCTCCCCAGTCCTTGGACTCTATGTTTTGAAATTTGAACTAGTTGCCATTTAGGTGCTGGTACTATGAGGATCAAAAGTTTCAAGTTCAAACCATTCCCAGAGATGTTAACACCTTAACATCTTAAAATTAACTGTGGAAACCAGGTGGTGCACACCTTTAATCCCAGCATTCCAGAGACAGAGGCTGAAGGGTCTCTGTGAGTTCAAGGCCAGCTTGGTCTACACAGGAGTTCCAGAATAGCCAGGGCTACTTAGAGAGACCCTGTCTCTAAAGCCATTTACTTCATTAATTGATTGATAATTAATTGATTGATGTGGGAAGGCCCAACCTACTGTGAATAGTGTCACCCCTGGGCAGGTAGTTGTCAAAGAAAGCAGGCTAAGCAAGCCAGTAAACAGTAAACAGTGATTTCTGCTTCAGTTCCTGCCTCCAGGTTTCTGCCTTGAGTTCCTGCCCTGGCTTCCATCATAATGGGCTATAAACTGTGAGAGATGAAATAAACCCTTTCCTCACCAGCTTTCTCTTGGTCATGGTATTTATCACAGTAACAAAGATGCAAATTAATAGTCAGTATCCATGGTGACTATAGTTTAGTGTCAAAATGTCACATTTGTGTAGTACTCATGTTCTGAAGTGTGAACAATTCTTTCAGTGTGAGGGACCCCCTACCTTACCTTGACTCTGACTCTGTAGTGGCAGAAATATGCGTGAAAGACCCAGTAGCATCCAGGCGAGCTTCAAAGGCATCTGTCTTGGAGAACTCAGGGATTCTAGGCTGGTTACATCAAATCAAGAGAGATACAGAACAGTTGGCTACCCAAGGGCCCTCATTCTAAGATAGCTTGTAAGAAACTTTGTAGGCACATGCATATATGTTCATGCACGTGGAGACAAAGGACTACCTTAGTTGTTCCTCAGAAACCACCCACATTGGTTTTTGAGATAGGGTCTCCCCAGTGGCCTGGAATCCACCTGTCTTCATCTCTCCAGCACTCACATGCCACTAAACCCAGGTCCTTGTACTTGGGCCATCTCCGACTCTCACTTAAACTTTTAGGAAGCAGAATGAAATGTTTCCTATAGGAAAGCCAGAGCAGAACCAGATAGTTGAGCTCATTGTTTTCCTTCACGGCCTTGTTTGCCCTTTCATTCTCTTCCTAAGGTGCTGGATGTTGAGGAATGTCTCCATTTGCCAGAAAGACAGTGGGGTGTCTCATATTTCCCCCGCCAGACCGCTAGTTCTGAAGCGAACCTGCAGAATGAATTTTTAATGCTGAACGTTATGGCATCGCTCTTGCAGCCAGCCACATTGCTCTCCTGAGCCTACAGATTTAATGCTCGGATGAGCAGAGTGAGGACTTGGGGACACGCAACACAGTGAGAATTAACCACCCAACAACCATGATGGTGCCCTCTTATCTCCAGAAAGCTAACCCTAAGGAGTCGGAAGAGAAAATTAAAACTCTATAGTGTTTGGAATATTCTCCAAACAGCCTGGAGCACAAAGCAGAGCATGGTCTCAAAATCTCATCAGATAGTGTGTGTTTTTACCTTTTCACTTTTTTTTTTCACCATGGCTGTTCTTACTTGGATGTATTTCTGTGATCTTCCCACCCTTAAAAAAGCTTTATGATCTGCAAGGCTTACAGAATACACATAAGACTGGAGACTCGCCAGTTTCTATGAAAAGTCCAAATGGAATCAGAAGTCCAGAGCTGGTCGCTAACAATGGAAAAGGGACCATTCGTATTCAGTGGCTAATTCTGGTTTGGACCATATGGTTGATTGTTATTTTTCCCCTCAGGAGGTTTCTATATTTTTGAAGTTTTCAAAATTAAGAACAAGTTGTATATAAAAATTGTTCAAGCTTAAATAAGTTGGAGACGGGTGGGATCTTCAACAAGCAGAAGAACAAATGGCTGAGTATGTAGATAATAAGCTAGGGCTGCGCTCTATGCCAATTAAAGCCTAGATGTCTTAAATATATACATGTAAAAGAAATCATGAAAACACTAAGAGAGATTTTAGGTGAGGATTTATATAATAAGGGAGTGGAAGAGACTTTTTTTTAGATGCCAAAAGTAAAATCCTATGGTATATTCAAAGATTTTTGGAGGTAGGTGGTGGACAGAATGGGTAGAAGAGTGACATAAGGATAGATAAAACATCTCAGTGTGTAAGTAGAAAAATGGTTAATATCTGTTTCTTACAAAGCCAGAACAATATATTAGAGTTCAGTAGAGTAGATGTATAGATGGGAGGAAGGGATAATGGACTGATGGATGAGTGGGTAGAAGGCATGAATGCATGAAATGAATGGGTAAACTATTTACAATTTATAAGACAGATAAAGGGTTAGCATATATTTCTTACAAAACAATAACAATCTATAGGTGAATAAACTGGATAGATTAAATGAGGTGATGGATGGGTAGATGTAAATGGCAAATAGGTGAATGGTGGAAAGAGTGAATATATGGTCAATGCACAAATAAATTGATGGATGAAAGGTAAATGGATGGAAAAAATTGTAAGACAATGTATATATCTTACAAAGCAATAGCAAAATGTATAATATTCAGAAGAGAAAGCTTTTTCTGTTCTCTCCTAGGTAGATATTTGTACCACAGGCATTTCAAACTGCCTTTCATAACTTTCCTCTTCAATGCAGGCTACTGTCCCTCTGTTTGTGGTTTGTGTCACCTCCCACTTGAGATCATTATTTTTTCCTTCATTCCAAAAACCTCGGGTCCTTCTTGACTTTCTGCTGCCCTCCTATCTAAATCTACATCAGTCCCTCTTCCACAACTATCTTCATTTCTTATTTCTTAGCTCTACTGTTACCACCATAATCTGAGCTCTTTCCTCACTCAGCATCGTTTCTATATCTTAACAACTTGTCTCTCTGCTGCCATTTTCTCTCTGGATGAATCTACCTTCCCAAGATCTGCTAAGTGTCCAAAATATAATAATCCTGTGCTGAGCTGCCCTGGTTAAGATCCTCCCTTGCTTACACTCCTGCCTCCAAGGACAAGGCCCAGATCACAATGCAGTTGCCTTAACAGCTCCATCCCATGCCAAAACCGGCTCCCCCTCCCCCGAATCCGTGCTCTTCCACACCTCTAACTCTTAGCTCTGGCTATGCTCAGGGCTGTCTCCCTACTCACTGAGCATGGGGTCTGTGGAGATAATTCAGGGAGATTTGAATCTAGACCCAGAAATAGTACATCTTTTTGTCAATGATTTTCTCTCATTTGTAAAGGTAGTCAACAAACCAGGCTAATTTCAGATGTGGAGCCTTGTCTGTTGTCACTAATGCTGTTTTCTCATCACATTCAGTTATATCACAGACACTTCTAGTGCTCAGCACAATACTGATTGGTCACTAGTAGTGTTGTTTATCATCCCACTAAAGGACACCTTGATATAGCACAAATTTATGTTTCTTTTAACATTCCATTAACTGTTCTTGGAAGTAATTGTTCTTAGTAAATGCATATATTTAAAATATTTTAGGGCTGAAGCTGTAGCTCAGTGGGTAGAGTGTATACCTATCATATACGGAGATTCCTCAGTTCAACTTCCACTATTATATAAATTGGACATGTAGTGCATGCATTTAATCCTAGCACTCAAAGTTCTAGGTCATCTTTGTCTCCATAACAAGTTAACCTAGCCTACATGAGATCTTACTTTTAAATTCATTTTTAAGAATTCTGTTTGAATGAGCTGTGGCGTTGCACTTGTGAGCGCAAGGCCTATAGTTTCAGATATGTAGCACCAAACCCAACTCGCCATATTGGAACCCAAATTTGTCTAATATTTTGCATGGTGCAAATCAGATATAAAAAATTACTCATACCAGGCAGTGGTGGCACATGCCTTTAATCCCAACACTTGGGAGCAGAGGCAGGTGAATCCTTGAGTTCAAGGCCAGCCTGGTCTACGAAGTAGGTTCCAGGACAGCCAGGGCTGTTACACAGAGAAACACTGTCTTGAAAAAAAGAGGGCAGTAGAAGAATGATAATTACATGTCTTTGACTTCTGCCAATAATTTCACTCTATCTGCCTAAATCTTTATCCTGATAAGTTGAATACAATCTTTAATTTTCATGTCTGTATACTGTCTTACTGTTTCTGTTGGGTTTTTTGTTTTGTTTTGTTTTTTATGCCTTCACTGTTTGCTCACTTAATTTTTACAGAATGCCTCTTATCATTTTATCAAGTTTTATAAATTAACTCAGGCAATAAATTTACCCTTATTTACTACACCTGCAAATGTATAATGTCATTCTTTCTCTGTACTAGCATTTTGTAATTTGATTTTTATAGGTCGAATATATGCCTCATTGTTTTAATTCCCCCATGTTTCATAATTATATCCCTATTTTAGATCATTTATTATATTTTCCAGATATTTACAATTGGCATATGGGAATTTATTTTCTTGTCTTTACCCAAAAATAAATAAATAAATGAAATTTGTTGGCCTCATCTCTAACCACCCATTTGCTAAACTGAATTGCTTGACAACCATATTACCCATATGTAGTGACTTTTTCAAACCTTTTATGACAACAGGAACAGGCGATGTTTTGAAACAGGTTCTCATGTAGCCCAGGCTGGCCTCTCACTTGTGGTGTAGCTGAGAATGACCTTGATGTCTGACTCCTAATAACTTCCTGATATATTTCAGAAAGAGTTTACCATATTAACTCAGCACCTGAGTGTTCAGATCTTTTCTTACTGAGGTTCACCTTAGTGAGCCCATCTGAGGCCTTTTAAAAGTAGTGTATCTCAGTGTTCTACTATTCCATACAGTACTGTAATCACAGGCCATGTCCAAATAGCAGCAAATTATACTACATTACCTTAACCCTCCCTCTGCAGCGAGGCCCACTCTTCTAGAACATCCATTCTGAACTCGAGGATTCCTACCAATGAATTCTCCTAAGTTATTTGGATTGTTCAGCTTTTTTTCTTTTCAGAGAGGGGGATTGTTTTGTTTTGAAAGGGCATTGTATAGTCCAGGTTGGCCTCCAGCAAGCTGTATAGTGGATGCTGGCCTTGAACACAGATCTGCCTGCCTTCATTTCCTTAATGCTACGATTACAGGTGTTCCCCACCACACAAGGCCATTTCCAACAATATTCCTCTGTTTAGCAGAAAAATCACTACCCTTGCATGAATTGTGGGTAGTAGATCCCAGGAGGAGACATACACTGACTAACAATGTTCTTGTCATTATTGTATTATTTTCAAAAACCCTCCCCCCCCCTTTTTTTATTTCCCCTAAACTCAGAAATCTGTCATCTGGGTATCCAGGGTCCTCCTTTAATTGTCTTTTTAAAAATGAACTCCATTTCCTCTCCAGAGCAACAGTGACATTGTACAGTGCCAATCAAAGGCGAAACGGCTCAGCAGGTAAAGGAACTTGCTCTGCAAGCCTGATTATCTGAGTTCAATCCCCAGAGCCCATATAAAGGTGGAAGGAGAGGATCAGCTCCCCAGAATTCTCCTCTAACCTCCACATGCATGCCCTGGCACATGCACACTGCAATCTCACACATACACACAATATAATAATAGTTGTAATAGTAAAAATAAAAAGCTAAAACTAAAAGTATATGCTATAAAACCAAAGATTTGACCTTGATTCTGTCCCACTGAAGAGATTCTATCAACTAATATTATCCAGCCATGATGGAAAGCAGGAGCATATGGCTTACCCATTAAGACTCCCTTCCAAGGGCCAGGCATGATGGCACATGCCTTTAGTCCCAGCACTCAGGAGACAGAGGCAGGCAGGACTGAGTTCAAGGCCAGCCTGATCTACAAATAAGTTCCAGGACCACAAGGGCTACACAGAGAAACCTTGTCTCGAAAAAACGTGTGTGTGTGTGTGTGTGTTGATAAGAATAAATCTTAAAAGAGAGGGTTGATGGGATAGCTCAGCATTTAAAAGCACTTGCCACACAAGCCTGACAACCTGCATTCAATCCCCAGAACCTAGGTAAAGGTGGGAGGAGAAAACTGACTCATGAAAGTTGTCTTCTAACCTCCACATGCAATGGTGTGGCATGGCATGCACATGTACACACATTATAATGACAATTAAAATTTAAAGAGTGATTCCTTTAATAAAAGGATATAGGCATATATACACACACAGTGTCTCTCTCATTCATCATACAGACACATACCTTCTAAAAATAATCTCGTAACCAAGTGAGAAATTGTGTTGTCTTACCTACCATTTTCATCATGCCTACTTCCACGAAGTATTTAAAGTAGTTGTAAGGAAAAATCCTGAAACAATAAGGCTCTGAGAGTGGAGTCTGAGTAAAGGGGGAAGATGAGTTTTTAAGACTCAGGTTTGTACAAAAAGCTCTATCATTTAACAGCCTGATAGGCCATTTCCCTCCATGTGATACTTTATTGTTTGGATGCTTTTGTACAAGCCCAGAATTGCTATAGTGCCCTGATTTACTATTTGCTTGACTCCAAGGGAAAACTTTATCTTGCAATTAACCTTTCTATTTTTTCCTTCCATCGGAGTATTGTGGACTTCCTCTGTGGTATTTTAGCGATTAGACAGGATGGAGGGCATCCTTAAAGAGGTGAGGCCAAATCCGATGAGGTCAGAATGAAGGGAAAGGATGGTCTGCGTGGGGCCAGCAAGTCTGGCCCCAGTCAAACTGTTTGTCTGACTTCACAAATAGAATGGGAACCTCTGAATTATTCATTTTTAAGTTACCTTAAAAAAGTCATTTATGTGCTGCCCCAATGCAGACTTCTGGTGCCAGCTAGTAGAAGAGGAAGGATTTATCTTTTCCTACAAATGTTCTGCAGCCTTCCAAACTAGCTTGTGCAGTTTTGCTGTTCAGCCCTTCAGCTAGGGGTGAAGAACACCATCATATAACTTATGGCAGTGAAGGGAGTGTGGGAACCGTGAAGGAAACAAAGCCACAGGTGAATGGTATAGTTTTTTACACTTACATGAAAGTGCGCTGGGAGAAGGAGCTAAGAAATGGACTTAGGCTGAGGTGTGGGGGTCAGGATAGGGTGGTAGGGGCGTGAAGATGATAACCAGTTTTTTGTATTTTTTTTTTCTTAGCTTCTGCCATGTACCCTGTTCTTAACAGTTCCCACACCAGCATAGTACTTAGGGGAGAAGGCGGTAATTAGAGGGCCCTTGTATCTTGGAGTAAGAGAAGTGTTCATAGACTCTGAGGCTCCCTGTGTTCTTGCCTGGGTCATCACTGCTTTGCCCCAGGCCTGTTTCCTTACCTGTTTATAGACCAAGGTAGAGTCTTCCTGTACAGAAAATGCTCAGGAAGAGGTACTATGCCAGCAGCCACAGGAATTGTCTCATGAGCTTGGCCTGCACCTGTTGGCACAGGTTAGTGCCACACATTAAGGGGATAGTACTTAAAAAAGGCTGTGGCACATGCACTTGGGAGGCAGAAGTAGGTGGATCTCTGTGAGTTTGAGGCCAGCATGATCTACAGAGTGAATTCCAGTACAAAGTGAGTTCCAGGACAGCCAAGGCTATATAAAGACACTCTGTCTTAAAAAAAAAAAAGTACTTCTGTCTACAGCACAGTGGGAGTGCTTAGATTGGGCTAGAAACAAGCCCACTGCTAGAAAAACTTACCAAAGCAAAGGATTGTGTGATCCATATTGAAGGAGTCTTCAGAATTCTGATTGTAGACATCTGGGCAAGCACTTAGAGAGTAGGGACAGGAGGATCAGAATCTCAAGGCAAAGTTCAAGGCCAGCCTGTGCTACATGAATCCCTGTAGTCTAAAGATAAAAAGTAAATAAAAACTGTTGGAAAGTGAGAACTGATGTTGGAAAAGGAGCACTGTGTTCCTGAGTCGTTCTGTAGCCATTGGTCCAGCCCTACTACAAAATCTAGACATCTCCAATGTTGGACTCCAGAGCTAGAAACTCCCAGGTCAGCTGCACAGTTCAAAGGGACACAATGTTGAAGAAATAGAAAAGGTCCACAAAGAATGAGAGGCTTTCCTGGAGCCAGGCCATAGGCAAGAATGTAAGTAGGCGCCTGTGGATGTGGGTGTTCCTAGTCATAATGCCTTGTGAGACAGCAAGATAAGTCAGCACCCTCTGCCAAGCCTGATGACCTGAATTCAAATCCCCAGGACCTACATGATAGAGAACCAACTTCCACAAGCTGTCCTCTTGCATGTGCACACAATCAAATGTAATAAAAATTATTTAGTTTTTGTTTGTTTCATGTCTATTCTACACACATACCAAAGTGTGTGTGAGGAGGTCAGAAGACAACATCTGAGAGTTGGTTCTCTCTTTTCCACCATTTGAGTCCTGAGGATGGAACGCAGGTTGTCAAATCTGGCAGCAGGTACTAAGCCAGCTCTCCAACCCTAAGAAAATGTTTTTATAACTTTGTCTACTCAAGATGACAAAAGAAACAAAGGCCATACCCATGTATAAATACTTATATAAAATACTAGATGAAATATTAGCAAACAGACCTGAGAACTCATTAAACTCCTGATATACCACAGATAAATGGGGACAAGTGACAGGTAGTATAATTTACCATATTAGCAGGTCAGAGGAGAAAAGTCCATTTCATCAGCTACATAAATGCTTGAGAGGTACTTAAAGGAATCCATACCCATCTTTTATTAAAAATTCATAATAAAGTAAGAGATGGGTATTTTATTAACAAAATCTAAATGTATATATTAAGGCAAAAAAATAGCAATATGGTGACTTGTGAAATAGTCAGTTAGTTAACACTTGAAATCCATAGCAGACAAGGATTCTCTACTGTTGTCTTAGGGTTACTACTGATGTGCTGAGACATCATAACCAAAAGCAACTTGTGGAGGCTTATACATCCTGAATCACAGTCCATGGAGGGAAGCCAAGTTGGGAACTGATGCAGAGGCAATGGAGGAGTGCTGCTTATTAGTTTGCTCCTCGTGGTTTGTTCAGCCTGTTATCATGTATCACCACAATGGATTGCTCGCTCACGTTCTCTCTCTCTCTCTCTCTCTCACACACACACACACACACACACACACACA